>LOEQ01005575.1:57567-70577 GCA_001685075.1 Bramus lutescens | reverse complement strand
CTTTATTAACCAATGAAAGCAACACATAGACAGATGACCCTCCTACATCAGCAAATGATATTCAGGTGTTTGTCCTTTGCAACAATCACTTTTACACATTAAGTCATCTGTGAGCCCTCAAGTATTCTACCTGAAAAACATCTTCCAGAATATTCCATATAATTTCAGTTGCAGAAACTTTATTTATACAAACAATCTAAATTCATAATAAATATTGTCAGATACTTCTTGTTTATTTCCCCACCGCTAAGACCTGAATAATAACAAAGAAACTATATTAATTGCAATACTATTTGGCCAATAGCTTATGCATATTTCTAGATAACTCTTAAATCTTAAATTTTAAATATTTCTATTAATCTATGAATCACCACAAGGCTGAAACACTCTTCTAAGACTTTGGCTGAAACAGCTTCTTTAATAACCAATGGTAACAGAACATATTCAAAGCATACAAGGGGGAATTCTAAATCAAAAGACACCACAACTTGTAGTGACATTTCATTTTTATTAAAAAAAAAAACAACCTGAAGCTTGCCTGAAGAACAGAGAATAAAACAGCACCACGATTCAGCCTTACAGATCAGATAATGGTAACACAAACTTTAACTCCAGAAGACACACAAGTTTGCCATAGAAACTGGGCAGTAGTGGTGCACACCTTTAATTCCAGTCCAAGTGAGGAATATAAGACTGAAGTAAACACACACAGTCTCATTCTGAAGATTCCTGAAGGCAGAATCACCATTTCAGACTGAGGCACAGGTAACAGCAAGTGGCTGATTGCTTTGTTTTCCTGACCTCTAGGTTGGACCCCAATATCTGTCTCTAAGTTTTTATAAATCGTGCTACAGAAGTTCATGCACTGGACAACCCAGGACTGGATGGTCTGAGTTATATGCCCTGTCTGACTCTTTGAATTATTCTTTCTTCAACATCTGTACAGGAGAAAAATATTATAAATCTCCCACAGTGGTTCTCCAAAAATTTCCCCAAAATGATTTGCTTTCAAGAGCATTGTGTTTCTATATTTTCTAGACATCTGCAATCTTGGTCTTATCTGTTTACATTTTAAATCCTTACTATTCCTTTGTTATGTTCTGAAAATTGAATAAACTGTCAATTGTTATTATTATTTTGCACCATCCAATAAACACTCCACACAAAATTTTGACCATCTCTCCCTAAGAAAATGCTGTTGACCTGCCAGCAAAAGCCTGTGGTTTTGCGAGCCACTATTTCCTCAGCTTTTTTATTGACATGTAGACTAGTTTTCTCTGTTTAAAACTCAACAGATGCTTGCTGACATATATAGATTTGGATTTAAATAAATTTACTACAGTATATACTAGACATATCTTTTACTGTGTTAGTTTTGCATGCATAGTATTTTCAAACCCATAAATATAATTTTCTTAAAAATCTAGCTTTCCTCTTTTGATTCTGTAATGAACTTAAGATGACTTCTTTCTGTTTGCTTGTTGTCACAATATAACCAATGCTCTGATCATTAATTTTACAAGTTTGTCTTACCAGTAAATACTGACCAACTATTTAAACAATTAAGATTTACTTATTATTAACAATAAACACATGTATTGCACATCTATCATCCATATATCATCATTAATTTACAATTATGTATTTAAATATTATACATATCTAAATTATGCATAATTATATTATATTACATATATACCTAAAATTATAAATATAAATATTCATTGTGACATACTTGGTGGTCATACATTTCCACATATCTATTCTTCCTATAATTATCTTAGCTTTTATTTAATCAAAAGTCTTTAAAAGCAGAATCTATAAAGAATTTATATTATACATCACTTTCTGTAGTATGACTAAAATCTTTAGAGGTATACTATTAAGAATCACATGATTTAAAAAAACATAAATTGCTAATATTCTATTCTTTTCTGAATTCTCATGTGTATTGGTTTCTGAGGCTGGCATTTATTGTGAACCTCACTGAATATGTTTCTAACAGGGGAGAGAAGTTCTTGTTGCTTATCCTGTGATTGGGACACTATTTGTTTCCCTATGATTTTCTATCTAACACACAATTATAATACACAGACCTAATATTCAATAATCCAATGCGCAATTTCACTTTTAACAAACATAATCATGCATTATACCTTTCATTTTAAGTCAATGATTTATTCTACTTTCTTTAAATTAATAGAATTAATAATGTTTTTCAAACAATATATAAATTTCATCAAGTAAGGTAATCATGGCACACAAGATGTTTGAGTAATAAAAGTGATAGTGTATATAAATATAAATTTGGGTGTTAAAATACATCTTTATAGAAAAGGATATTACATAACAAATTATTTACTTTTAGTTGATAGTAGAAAGGTAATATTATTTGCTGTGTCAAAAATTGCTCTAGAAGTACATATTTTCTCTTGGATTACTTAAGGTATTAAGACAAATATCTAACTGTTTTAAAAATATGAACCAAGATGAATTCTCATGTACTAAAGCATGACATCAAGAAATAATTCTGGGAATTATTCTCCAATAATCTTACTTAGTGAACATTGTTTCTTTGATAATCCATAACTCTCCCCATATCTCCTTCATGCCTTTCTTCTTTCTTCTCTGTTCTATAACTTGTAGATAAATAAGATATAACTTATGTAACATAAATTATGCAGACAAAGGCAAATATAATAAGAATTGATTAATTCTTTGCAATCTTAAATGTAAACAAATAAAGATCTAACAAAATTATTGTTCGAGCACAAAAAAACTTTTGAAATGCATTTTCGTTTAGGGACTTAATGTGGATATGATTGATGTTAGCTTTTTCTAAAATTGGCTTAAATTTTTGTTCCAATGAGTAAATAATATTATGAGTAATATCCATGCAATCATAGCATAAATTTTTCATAAAAATATCAGTATGGAAGAGAGACAGAAAATATTGAATGCATATGAAGGAAATTCAGTGGAGTCCAAAGACCATAGAGACATAGGAAGCCACAGTACTCTTAATAATATAGCTTTGGGTGACATAAATCTTGCTGCATTAAAAAATATTGTGTGTTAGGAAGCATGACAGACTGACAATGTCTTTTAGGAGATATTATTTATGATAAGAGTTAATAGACACCTAATGTAATAATAATAAATAGTTAGAAGAGACAACTTTACCTGTATTATAAATCATGATAAGTTTACATTTAGTTTAAGTATGACAGAGGCAATGCATTATTGCCTTCTGTAATCATGATGCTAGGAAGTAGGCAAAAATATGTGTTTATAAAAAGAAGGGAAATATAGAGGATCAGTAAGACACAAGATGCATCTTATGTGGGTTATATTATGATGACTGTGCTTAGTTTTAAAAAGCAGGATGATAAAAAAGACACTTTTTAATTAGACAAACAGAAACCAAGAGACAGTTATTCAACTCTCCATCTAGAACTGCAAGCTCAGTATATAACACATAGGTTAGTTTCACATAAACAATAATGTGAAACAGTTATGTAAAAGAGAAATATTTTGAAGGGAAAACATGTGTTCAGTAATAGATTAAGAGAATGAGGAGGTGAGAGCAAGTATTCACAAAAAAAGGTAAAATGTTTGATAACAAAAGGTGACATTAAGTAGAAGGAAGCAACAAAATGTGAAGTTCAGACAAAATGTTTAAAATATCAAGTAGAATTAGCATATAGGAAGTATCTGGTGACCTTATTCAGAACAGTGTTATTAAGGAAGTACCTCACTCCATCCATTTTCCTGCAAAATTCAAGATGTCGATATTTTATTTTCTACTGTGTAGTACTCCATCGTGTAAATATATCACATTTTCCTTATCCATATTTTGGTCAAAGAGCATTTAAGTTGTTTCAAGGTTCTGGCTATGAAAAACGCTGCTGCTATGAACATATTTGAGCACATGCCCTTTGGGCATGATTGAGCATCTTTAGGATATATACCCAAAAGTGGTATTACTGGGTCTTGCAGAAGGTTGTTCCCTAATTTTCTGAAAAATCAGCACACTGACATCCAATGGGGTTGTACCAGCTTGTATTCCCACCAGCAACGCAGAAATGCACCCTTTTTGTTTTGTTGACCATGTCCTTTGCTTCACAGGTTTTTAGTTTCAGGAGGTCCCATTTATTAATTGTTTCTCTCAGTGTCTGTGGTGCTGTGGTTATATTTAGGAAGTGGTCTCCTGTGCCAATGTGTTCCAGCGTATTTCCCACTTT
The DNA here is from genome assembly GCA_001685075.1 of Bramus lutescens. NCBI lineage: Eukaryota > Metazoa > Chordata > Mammalia > Rodentia > Cricetidae > Bramus > Bramus lutescens. Next base: position 66,333 of record LOEQ01005575.1, on the reverse strand, counting down.
CTCTTCTATAAGGTTCTTTGTGTCTGCCTTTATATTGATGTCTTTGATCCCTTTGGACTTGAGTTTTGTGCATGGTGATAGATCTGGGTCTATTTTCATTCTTCTGCATGTTGATATCCAGTTATGCCATCAACATTTGAAATCAAGAATAAGGCAAAGTTGTCCACTCTCTCCACATCTATTCAATACAGTACTTGAGGTCCTTGCTAGAGCAATAAGTCAATAAAAGTTGATCAAGGAGATACAAATAGTAAAAGAAGTCAAACTCACTGTTTGCTGATGATATGATAGTTTACATAAGCGATCACACAAATCCCACCAAAGAATTTCTATAATTTATAAACACTTTCAGTAATGTAGCAGAATATAATATTAACTCAAAAAAATCAGTAGCCTTCCTGTACACAGAAAATAAAAGTCCTGGGAAAGAAATAAGAGAAACAACACCCTTCATGATAGCCACAAAAGCATATATCTCGGAGTAACTCTAACCAAACAATTAAAGACTTATATGACAAGAACTTTAAATTTTTAAAGAAAGAAATTGAATAAGACACAAGAAAGTGGAAAGATCTTCCAGGCTCTTGGGTAGGCAGAGTTAACATGATAAAAATGACAATCTTACTAAAAGCAATCTACAGATTTAATGCAATGTCCAACAAGATCCCAGCTAAATTCTTCACAGAACTAGAAAGAACAGTTCTCAACTTTATATGGAAAAGCAAAAAAAAAAACATATGGATAGCCAAAACAATGCTGCACAATAAAAGAACTTCTGGAGGCATCATAATCCCTGACTTGAAACTTTACCACAGAGCTACAGCACTGAAAACAGCCTGATAATGGGATAAAAACAGACAGGAAGACCAATGGAACTGAATAGAATACCCGAATATTAATCCACACCTCTTCAAACACCTGATATTTGGCAAAGAAGCAAAAAAATACCAAATGGGGAAAATCATATTTAATAAATGCTTGGGATTTTTTGAAGTATTACACTTCACTATCTTAGATGTACATTTGCTAAACTAGTTTTAAGACCCAAAGATATGTATGCCTTTTAGCTTTCTTAGTCAAACCCTCTATCACATTAGACCAATTTCATGCCAAGGAAGGGATACTCTCTTGTCAAAATTTAAATAGGTGGTGGCACATAGTTTTAATCCCAGCACTTAGGAGGCATAAGCAGAGGCAAGTGGATCTCTGCAAGATCAAGACCAGTCTGGGCTATAGATTGAGTTTCAGGACAGTCTTCATATCTACACAGAGAAACCCTGTCTCAAAGAACAAACTAATTAATAAATAAAATTAAAAAGTAAATGGTATATACCAGCCATCATAGTCATTCACATACACATATATCTGGATATTTATACTTACAAAAGCAAATAAAAAGGCATTTTATGAGTGTATATATAATTGTATATAAATATGTTTAACACTGTTACTGTCAATAGTAAGGTGAAGCTAATACAAAATTAAAATTTGGATACATAATGAATTACTTTATTGCAAAAAGAATGAGAGTTATCAAATTAAACTGCATAGACAAAATGCTATGCATGTTAGTACTTTTTTGAAACATAAATTAATGAACTTAATCTGAATTATGTGACTAGTTCTCCAACTGCAGAATAAATTGATAGATGATAGTTAAAAATACATAGAAACCTACATAAATACATACACATATATGCATGAAAATATGCATAGATACATAAATCAATAAATAAATAAATGAATAGAAAGTTGATAGAAAGATATAAGTATAAAGAGATAGATATGCTCATTATTATCCAGAAAACCAAGCATAATATCATAGAGACTTAATGAATTAAATGGTGTAAATTGAAGGCTTGATTTTAGCAGGTGATATCTGTTATTGATTTCTTGGTCACTATGTTGAAATTCCCTAAGGTCATTATGAAGTAATGCAGAAACAAACCAGAAATTTGTTCTTTAAGTTAATGGCCCAGCACTGTAGGTGTAGCCAATTGTATTTAAAGAGAAAACATGGCCTAGTTAGACATTTAGTTTGTTCTGAGATATTTATTTCAAAAAAGAATGAAAAAACAGGGGGTTTCCATTGCATAAAACTTTTTTTTCTTGAAAAAGTGGCTCCTCCAAAGGTAAGGGCAAATACTATAAATTGTGCAATAATGAAAAAATTATGCAGCATATGCTGATATAATATTAATATACTTTAAGAATATTCATTAAAATAAGCAGGAATGTAATTGGGAAAGTGAGAACCCAATTAACCCGCTTAACCCGCCTATTTAGACTGCAAGTTGCTGACATACCTTGCATAAAATTTCAGTATCATGAGGGTATCTGGTGAATTCAAATGGATTAAGGATAAATTTAAAAGTAAAATAAGTCACTTTGCAGATGACAATAAAACAATATTAGGTGAGACTAAATTGTAAGATTTATCAGCTAGTGCTAAAATGTATTTATCACATTTCATTAAAATACTTTTTCATATCTTAAGAATACTCAAATTACACTTTAGGAAAAAATGTGTACTATGTATATGTGGCACTATCTCTAAGATATTGCTTTACAAATTACAATTAGTACAGTATTGCATTGAAAATCTTCTCTAGACTCAGTGAAAATAAGTATTATAGAAAGGCAGGAATGGAAAAACAGAAATCTGTACAATTTTCCTATCAAAAGACAAATATATATATATATATATATATACACACAAACATTATATATATAATGTAATTTGTCAGAAATTGAGAAAAATATTTGCCTGTGTATGTATCAAGGGTGTGTTTATATTTGTAAAATAGATTAACAAGGACTGCAATTTCTATTTAAATTCAATGGATGGAAATAGAAAACACTATACTAAGTGAGGTAACGCATACCCCAAAAGATGAATATGGTATATACTCACTTATTAGTGGATTCTAGCCANAGATTGCCAAGCAAAAATTAGGAGCTTGGGGGTGGGGGTGGGGTGGGGGTAAGGGGATAATAGGTGGAGAAAGAAGTGAGAAGGGGAGAGGGGGGAGCTTGGGGGGTTGGGACAGTTGAGATAGAGGAAGGATGATTATGGGAGCAGGGAAGTAGATATCTCGGTGAAGGGACCCATTTTAGGGTTGGCAAGAGTCTTGACTCTAGAAGAGTTCCCAGGTGTCCAAGGAGATGTCCCCAGCTTTTTTGTTGAGCAGCAATTAAAATTAAATTAAAATTAAAATTAAAATTTTGTCCATGGTTTCCAAATAACATTTATTGCCAACCAGCACCAAGCTTTAGAAAAACTGCAACAATTATTACAAATAGTTGTTTTTACTAATATACATATATATGTACTATACACATATGTGTGCCTGTGTATGTTGCTCATATATACATGCTCTAATGATGACCAATTCAGAAAATATAGCCTAACAGAGAGCTGTGCTATGGAAACTGATACTCCCTATGTCTGTAGCCAGTTGCTTGATTATAAATCTTTGTTTTAGGGTGGAGTGTCATGACATTTCTCCCATCAAAATGGTATGTCAACTATGGCTATAACTATGCAAGTCATTATTATTTTTCTTTAAAAAAAAAAACTTCATGTTCTCACTTCCTCCACTCTTCAACAGGTCTTTAGGACCTCAGCCCAGTGCACCACTGTGGGTCTCTAGCCCTGTTTCCATTAGTTTCTGGATGAAGGTTTCATGGTAAAATTTAAGTTATGCATGAATCTGACTACAAGGCAAGACCAGTTCGGAACCCTCTTATCTATTTCTTAGGGTCTTAGCTAAGGTCATCCTTGAGAATTCCTGATAATTTCTCTAGTACCACGTTTTGATAAATACTTTCAGTAATGTAGAAGGATACAAGACCAATTCAAAAACATAAGTAGCCCTCCTACATAAAAATGATAAAGAAACTGAGAAAGAAATACGAAAATATTTTTACAGTTGTAAAAAGACCCCCAAAAGAAAAGTTCCACGGAGGAAAATAAATAAATCAGTATCAGTGAAACAAAGGAAACATGGAATGGAAAAAAAATCAGTATCTAATTAAAATAATTACATAAGTACAAGTGTTCATATATGGAGATATTATTTGTATTTGTGTAAGTATTTTTGTCAAATGTGCATGCCAACATTGCCTTTTTTCTTGTCTTTAAGTTGCTTCTTATGTATAATAAACTAGTGCAAAACTCCTCCACTTATGCAAGCAGATATTTATTTTTAAGAAAATAATATCCCCAGGTGGGTTAGTGAATGTTATCTTGTATGTTTTCTGATTTAATTGATGTAATCTGACCTTGCTATTAGTCTAGCTAGAGGCAAGCTATTTCTGTCTGCATTACTTTTCATTATTGCTTCCTTGTAGGAATCCATTACCTGCTGCTCTGCATAAGCATGTAAGAAAGCAGAACAGAGTCCAGCAAAACATTCTGCTTTCATCAGCTATTCCCCCAACATTAACACCCAGTTGTGTTATTACTGAACTCTCTTCAAAGATTATTGTCTAGCTGAAGATTGCATTGATTTGAGATATAAAAGGTAATTTATATCCCTATTTATTCATCTAAAGTCTAAGCATTTTTCACAATGATATAAATCACTTTACATCCCTGGTGACTTCTGCAATATTGCCTAAATTTACTATTAATTCATTCTTTTGGGTTCAGAGCAAAGGAGACAAGGAAGGCATATGGTACAATTTAAAAACTACCCTTTTGTTGTAAGCATTGCCAAATGATGAAATGCTTCCATAAGCACGTTTTTTTTAACTCACTTTCATTAGACAGTATGATTACACTTTTATAAGCCAGATATTTGGTATAGGATGTCCAAAGTTGTATTATCTCCTTTATATTTCATTATGGTTTAGAGAAGAATGATATGAATACAATGACAGTATATGTGTAATACTAATAGGAATTTTAGCACCTTATTTCTTAGAGGAATCAAGTTAAAGTTTTGCTTCCATAGAAAATATATTATTATCATCTGTTTTCCCATAATTAATTCCAATGGAGTTCTATAACCAAACACATTTTTTGTTCAAAGGGGACTACTTAAGGGACCAAATACATTTTAATATCCTTCAATAAATTGTAAGTAAATTCTTATATATTCTAAATCATAGACATGTTTAATATTTTATATGAAATGATGTACTGATATTTCTTCATCTTAAAGTATTTTCATTATTGTAATCAAAAAGTGTACTTGGTTTTACCTATATAAAGTCTTTCTCAAACAAATAATTGGATCTGGTCATTGATTTAAAAAATCCTTAATGTTATTTCCATTTCAGAAATTCATATTTTAACAACAAACCATTTAGTGAATTACTGTATAGCCCTTATTGTGTGAAAAGATAACCCAGAAAAGAAGGATATAGTCAATATATTAAATAAACTATGCACCATGAACAGAAACCCTATGCTTTCCAAAAAAGAGCTGGAGCTGTACTATGATGAATCTATATGACATGCGTGGAACCTGAAACATTGTAAGTCCTGAAAGTTGCTTCTGTGGTGCTATTCCTATCTGAGTTTTAAATCACACTCAAGGAATATGTGTGCTATTTTCCTTTATGTTTCCATTCTAAATCGATATTGACAGGTTTGTTGGTTAGTGTTACGTTACCTTAACACAAGTGAGAATTATTTGAGAAGAGCTTTCAATTGAGAAAATATGCTCATATGATTATCTAACAGAGAATATAGCATTGCATTTTCTTGATTACTAATAAATGTAGGTGGACCCAGGTCACTGAGAATGAGGCCACTCTTTGGCAATGGTCCTGGATGGTAAAAGATTGCAAGATGAAGACGATGAGGAGAATATGCCAGTAATTGGTATTCCTCCAGAACTTCTACTTCGTCCCTGCTTCAAAGTCCCTGACATGAGACCCTGCCCTGATTGCCTTCAATAATGAACTGCGAAGTAAAATTGAGAGTAGAAGTAAACCCATTCACAAGTTGCTTTTGGTCATATTTTTTAATGACAGCAAAAGAATCCTAAACACAGCATGTACATGTCATTATCCCCTATGTTAAAGCAACAAATATATGTTGAAGATAATTCCACAGCTGTTGATCTTAAAATATAAAAATTAACCAACATATAAAGTGGAATTGATCAAATATTTTAAAATATCATAGTTACTTATACCGTGAGCATTGTTCCATCTCCATAAAGTTAAGACTGTGGTCACTTGCACATTCATAGACAAAGGGACACATATGTCTTTAAAGTTTTCCAATAAGGTGTTGTCCAGCAACTGATGGAAACAAATACAGGCCCACAGTCAAACATTAGGTGGAGTTTGGGAAATCCTGCAGATGAGGAGAAGAATAGATTGTAGGAGGCAGAGGTGTGAACAACATTATTAGAAATCTTAAAGAATCTACTAACCTGGACTCCTAGGGGTTCCCAGAGTATAGGAACCGACAACCAGGAAGACTGCATGGGACTGGCATAAGCTCTCTGCGTATATCTTTCAGTTGCATAGCTTGGCCCTCCTGTGAGAATCCTAACAGTGGGTACAAGGACTGTCTCTGACTCTTTTACAGACTTTTGGGCCCATATTCCTATTACGGGGAACCTAGTCTAGCCTTAATACGTGGGGAAGTGCTTAACCTTACTGCAGCTTAATAAATCAAGTTTTGTTGCTACTCATGGGAGACCTGCCATTTCCTGAACAGAAATATGCCTTTTGTTGTTGATACTCATGGGAGACCTACCCCTTCCGTAACGAAAACAGGGAAGGAAAACTGGGGATGAGACACAAAATAAATAAATAACTTCATTAAAAAAGAAATAGTTCACTATAGAGATGATATGCTTTTTTAAGAAAAAATGTAGACACATAAAAATTACATAACAGCAGTCAAGCAAATTTCTTCCCATCTGTGATCCTTGTGTACGAAATGAAATTAAGTTTGAATAGGGAATAAAGTAAACAAAGAGGCATGGATTTGCATATAAGAGTCTACAAAAGAAGAAAATCATATGCTTAAGAGAGAATAAATGTTATCTGCTTATAACACATGTCAGATTATTTTGTATTTGCCCTTGGTAAAATTAAAACCATTTAATTTATTTTTTCTGTATTTAAAGTTTCCGTACATAATTAAAATCAAATATAAATATTTCAAGAGCAAATGTGAGCTAGTTATATTTTAACATGTGTATTTCAAAACAGTCTTATTCTTATTTACAAGATTCAAATATCCCTCATCTTAGACTCATTTAACTCAAATTGTTTATCTCATAGACCTTGGTCTTTCTCTTTGTAATACATTATACTTTTGATTGAGGATTATAATTCATTTTGCCTGGTCATCTTTCCCCTTAACAAGCTGAATAATTTAAATTATGAGTTCAGTCATTTGAGGTAGAAAAATATTTCAAGCAGACATTGTTAGAATGTAATAAAAAAGTCCTAAAGAATAAACTGTACATGAAAAGCATTAATACATAACATACTAATAAATATAGGAACTAATTATATATAAAAGTATCTTTTTTCACTCTATATTTAATTTAAAGCATTTGGCTTACAATAATCCATTTAATATAAGATAGTAAATAGTAGACACTGATTTTGAAAAGGAAAATATACTATTATTGTTGACAAATTAATTCTTATTCTTAAAATCAATTAAATTGTAACACTAAACTAAAAGAAGCATAATTTTAATGAGTGTTAGCAGAAAGGTATTAGCAAAATGCTGTATAATTCATCAATGAATTTAATACTCATTTCTAATTAGAGATCACTTGCTGAAATTGTTTGAGTTTATAATACTATCTATAAAGTGTTACAAAATATTATGACTTTCTCAAGTCTCTTGAGTTATTCATGCTAGACACTTTTAAGTTGGTAAATAAGAGCATTATTCCCTTGTAGAATATTCTGTTAGTATGTTTTGTCTATCTAAAGGGATATTGTAGTAAAATATTAAATATGAGCATTTTATCATTTCAATGGGTATTATTTTTATGATTATGAATAGTTGATAATATTAGTTTTAAGTGCAGTATTGGAGCTTTTCAGTGTTGTAATCAGCTATATTTTGCCATCACAGTTTTAATTTTTTATTGTTTTAGAGTTTATTGAGCTACACATTTTTCTCTGCTCCCCTCCCTTACTTTCCCCTTCCCTTCAACCCTCTCCCATTGTTCCAATGCTCCCAATTTACTCAGGAGATCTTTTCTACTTCTCATGTAGATTAGACCCATGTGTCTTGTCTCCATTAGGGTCCTCATTGTTGTCTAGGTCGTCTGAGATTGTGAATTGTAGGCTGGTTTTCTTTCTTAATGTCTGAAAGCCACTTATGAGTGAGTACATTAGATATTTGTCTTTTTGGGTCCAGGTTACTGTTGTAAGAGTCCTGCTTGTTTGTTCCTGGCTGCTCAGCGCTGAAATAAACATAAAGAAAACATATTATTTGCAAAAATATTTGGCCAATACTTAAAGCATATTTCTGGCTAACTCTTATATCCTAAACCAGCCCTCTCCATTGATCTGGGTATCACCATATGGCTGTGACTTAGCAGGTAAATTTCTGTCCCAAACTTCTGTCTCTGGCGGGGCTACATAGCTTTCTCTGACTCTGGCTTCTTTCTCCAAGCATTCAGTTTAGTTTTCCGTGCCTACCTCTGTTCTGTCCTGCTATAGGCTCTAATCACCTTTCTTTATTCATTAATACTAATCACAGCATATGGAGGGGAATCTCACATTAGGTTACCTAACTCAATATGAGGTTTTATTTCGTTTTTTTTT
>LOEQ01005575.1:44185-55392 GCA_001685075.1 Bramus lutescens | reverse complement strand
TGGATGCTCACCTTCCTAGACCTCAATGGAGGGGAGAGGTCCTTGGACTTCCCACAGGGCAGGGAATCCTGATTGCTCTTTGGACTGGAAATGGAGAGAGGGGGGGAGGGGGAGGGAATTGGGAGGAGGGGAGGAGATGGGAATTCTTAATAATAATAACAAAAAAGTTTAAAAGATAGCATTCATATTGTCATTTGTTCCTTTTGGATATTTTTCTGTTCTGTAAAATAATGGACCTATGACCTCAATATTTCTATAGGATCATTTTTTACCCACAACATAGAATTTTCTTGACAAGATATACAGTTTCTGTTGATAATTTAAAATGGGTAATGCTGACACCTCTTTTAAAAAACTAAACAGTATATCTAGCTATAGACAAATATAACCTATTGGAAAAAAATCACATCTATCTTTAAAAGCTCTTAAAATATTTCTGAGGATATCATATCTCTGAGAGCAAATTCATTAAAAGAATTGTGTCAGAAGAGAGGACTGGAGATAAATTTTCTACCAGAAAGAAATGAAAATATTCTGATTAAGGGGACTAGTCCATTAAATTTAACATTTCAGTGAGAAGGAAAATGAAAATAAAATCTCTATTGCTAAATCACTGGGACAATAATATTAGAAATAGCAAAATCTATAGAAACAAGAACTCAAATTTTAATGATAGTCAATATATTCATTTTCACTTTAGAATAGATAAATTTTTGCATGCTAAAGTTTATAATAAAAGTTAGGGTTTTCTTTAAAAAAATCAATATTCTTTTTAACTAAATTTTATTAATGTTATATGAAAATCCTGACTTGTATGATATCTTTATATTTTCTCATGCCTTTTGATATGTTAAATGCAATGAAGCAGGTGATAGCCTCACCGTTGAAAACTTTTTTCTTAAATATTTTTATCTGAGGTTTTAATCATTTTCAGGGTGAAATTTTATTGGTATTTCTTAGTGAATATTGATAAATTCAATTTCTATATTAGAAATAGCTTCTCATAATAAGAAACTTTCTAAAATCTCTTCTACTCCTTCTGTGATAGAAGCTTTCACTGCTATCAGAACCTGATATTCTGTGGAATCTCAATTTGCCAACATTTATCATAACGTTGAGAAAGAAACACTAGGAAATTCTTTTAGACAGAAGCATATACTTGATTCGTAGTTTATTGCCTAATAATCAAATTAAAGTCTTAAATTTACTCAATTCTGGATATAACCTTATCCTGTTCAGAATTCCACTAGATTTTTAAGTTGATTCCGTCTTTAACTTCTTGCTTTTCTTTTACTTATTCTTTCTTCTTAATTGGTTTTCTAATAGTTTATAAAGTTTTTTTTTTATATACTCAGACCTATTTCCCCAGTTATTTTCAGATTCACTTCCCCTTCCTAACTACCTATCTTGGTTAAGGTTACTATTGATAGGGTAAAACACCTATCAAAAAAGAATGTAGGGGAAGAAAGTATTTATTTTGCTTATGTTTCTATATCACCATTCAACACTGAAGTGTAGTGGCATTTTATTTGTATTTTAGTAAATAAATCTTGCCTGAAGATCAGAAACGTAAAACAGCCACACTGGCCATCCATACATACCAAACAACAATGACAAACACCTTTAATCCCAGTAGTCACACTAACTTGTCCTAGAAACCAGACAACAGTGTTGCACAACCTCAATCCCAGAACTAGAGAGGATTATAAACTGGAAGTTGACAGCTCTCACTCTCAGTCTCATTCTGAGATTCCTGGAGTCAGAATCGCTGTTTTTGACTGAGGTAGAAATGAAAGCCAGTGGCTGGTTGCTTTGCTTTTCTAACATTTAGGTTGAACCCCAATATCTGTCACTAAGCGTTGATTAATCATGCTTCACTGAAGGAAGCCAGTGCAAGAACACAGAGTAGGAACCTCAATGTAGAAGTTTGGGGCAGTGGCTAGGGAAGGGTGCTATGTACTACTTTGCTCTTCAAGGTTTGCTTCTTCTACTTTCTTAGAGAACTCAGGATCACCAGCCTAAGTGAGGTCTCACTGAAAATGGGCTGGACCCTCCCACATCATCCACTAATTAAGAGAATGCCCTTCAGGCCTGCTTATATGTATTATAGGGGCATTTTCTCAATTGTTGTTCTCGCCTTTTAAGTGACTGCAGTTTGTGACTGACAAGCTGATATAAAAAGTAGCCATGCACCACCAAACTCTGCTTTATTCCCCCTAAATTCTGCCAAGTGCAATTTGTGCTGACAAAATACTCTTAGAATTCTAGTATTTCACTGGAGTTTATTTAATATCAGAGAACACACGCTTACATATTACTGCCTGTTCTCCCAGAAGGTCACACTGTCCAAAAGATACACAACATCAAAAGGGATTCAAATCCCAACTCCTCTCTGCATGATGGAGTTACATCTGTCTTGGGCTTCTGTAGTATTTGTACCTGCTATCACAGCCACTGTGAGTACAAATATGCACCTACCCAGCTTCAGCAAGAGGATGATGATTCTTTGTATTTTTCTACTACTTATGGTTCCTATAGTTTTCTTTACTGTCTTCAACAATTGAGTCATATGGGGTAGGAAATTAGGAGAAATAAGGTCCCTTTAAAAATGAGAATTAAGGCAATACAACTTTCTGTGTCATTAGAGAGTTATGATTTACTGTCAATCAACATATACTGCGAATTTAAGTTTTTCAGATGAGTATTGAGATAGGCATTGATTTCAAAATTAGGCCAGGAAAGGGAAGTGGAGCAGAAGGAATAAATGCAAAACATGGTCTTCAGATGAGTGGCAGGGTGCATGGAATTTAAAACTTGTATGTCTAGTGACCCTCCAGGGGAGAGGTAGTCCTCAGGTAGTAGGTATATTTATTTGAATTCTAGTGTCTTCTTAGAGATGGGAACAAGAATGCACATCCTTGATGAAGGGAGTTGACATATAGGGGGTAAGTTAGATCCCCCGCTAATGATAGAGAAATAACTTATGATTCTAGAAGGTTAGAATAGTGATGAAATAAAGGTATGACAAGAACCTGAGAATTACATCTATACCTATAAACTGTGAGAAGAGAGCTCTAACCTAGTGGGAATATCTGAGGTTATTCACTCTCAAATTCCTGCCTCAGTGATATACTCTTGCCAGAAAGTTCCCACCATAAAATCTACCCAAACAGAGCCACCAACTTGACCAATAATTCAAACATTTGAACTTAAGAAAGATCTTAATCAAACCAGTATGCCATCTTTCAAGCAAAGTTTAAAAAGAGAAAATGATTCTCTTCATTCCTAATTGTTAATAGCTTTTTTGCTATCGTAAACTACTTTAAAAGATAAAATTTCAATGAAATTACAGGGATGATTAGATAAGATATTTAATGTCAATTTTATTTGGAATTACTCTGATTTACCATCTTTGATTCTAATGAAATAGGGAGCAGCAGAATATCTGTATCTGAGGTAACATAAAATGTTTAAAAATACACTCAGTTATCACATCCAAGAAAACTGGTTCCAACTAAGCTGGAAATTTCAGGCAAACATAGAACTTATTCTCTTCAGTCTACTACTGGTTCAAGTTTCAGAGGAAAAGCTCCAGTCATGCTCCATGTTTTAGTTTCTAGATGCATATGCATACATATTACAATTTTTAAAGAATATTTACTGCTAGTTATAAATGATTCCACTTAGAGTAAAAGCATACTTTTAACTTAAGAAGATAATGCAAATACATGAGTCTAGTAAATTATTTTCTAATAGGAAATATGTTAAATTGCATTGTAACTTCTATTTAGTTTGGCCTTTTGTAAACTGTTAATGCTAAGTGGAATAGTGATCACTTGCTGCCCTATTCTAATGCATGCCTAGAGGCTGGGTAGTGGGAAGTATGTGGAAAGAAATTTTAGAGTTACAAATTCTTTAGGTTTTGGATTTATCTTTATGCTAACCTTTCCAAGGTACTAATTCCATCCATATCCCTCTATGAAAAATGAATAACAATGACAGATCACCATCTATTAAAAATTTTTATGCCTTGGAAGACGAATCAAATTACTCTGTGTAAATTAAAGTCTGTATTCACATAAGCTGTAACATTCAATACTAGTCTATCTTTTAAGCATACACTACTTCCTTTTGAAAATATGCTTTTGTTCATTATATTACACAATGACATAGGATTTAGAAGCACATCAATGTGTTAATTTTGTGCCCATATTGGAGGCAAAAAAATAAAATAGAGTTGATTATATGTTAGTTCAAGAAACGTGTCTATTAATAAATTAGTTTTTTTCTAGATACTTTATTTTGAAAATAACTTTAAGATGAGTAACTAAAAATTACAATATGCATTAGCTCCCAGAGTGTGATGCTGTCCAAAATGAGCAACGATAATATTAGAAAAACTATATAATCTTTGAGTCATCTTATACAAATAATTATTATGTGACTGATGAAAGGAAACTCTAGGTATTTGCTTAAGTAGTTGTCTGGTTCACAAGAGCTTTGATGATGGATGCTGAATTTGCGATAAACACAGAGTTTCAACTGGATAAAAAGGGTGCTTCCTATAAGTTAGATAGAATTATGTATTGCTTGTCTCTGGGATAAATACAACTCCCCAGGCAGCTTTGAAAGGGAGAAGCAATTCAAATAGAAACTAAAAGTATATTACCTCTGAATATGTAACACAGGACAAGTGATGGCTAAACTCAAATCTATGCCAAGTGAGGAAAATTTGTAATAAGTCCAAGTAGCAGCAGTCATGACTTTTTAATAAGATAAGTCAATGTTCAAACTCTTTCAGGATATTTGGAATATTTGGCTAAGAGTATATCTACTATAACTTATCTATTCATCTGTTTCTAGTACAAATAAACTATGTTAAAATTTTTGAAAGAGTGGTTAATATGGAAATATTACATATTGATTCAAATCCATCATCTAAAATATTGTCTGCTTTATATAAGAATTTTTATTTCAAGAATTAAAAAAATACATAGTTTTAATTATCGCTAAATGTAATGCAAAATAAAGTATAAAACAAAACTAAGTATGTCTAGAGTGACTACTCTCTTGTGAAAACTGGAGACTAGTGTGTTTCTTTGAACAAAAATCACCGTCTTAGGCTAATGAATTGAAGGTTTAGTCACCAAGGAGTAAAAGTCTTTGACGGGATTTAAATAATCAGGAGATGTGGTCTTGTTGGGGGAAATCTGTCATTGTATGTAAGAGACACTATGGCAGTTGGTAACAGAGACTGGGTTCTTACTGTGATAAGCCTGACCATACAACTTATTGAAGAATATGGAAGTCTTTGGGATTGTTGGCTAGAATATGAGTAAGATACTTAAATAGGGCATAAAGGATGTCAGAGTAGAACATGGAAGACATTGATCAAGCAATTTGAAGTGTGGGGACCCAACACAAGAAGTTTTAGAGGAAAAAATGTTAATAACAGTCCAGAGAACATTCTTGTAATACTTTGCAAAAAAATGGTTGCTTTATGTCATATTTTAAAAATCAACATGAGACAAAATTGCAAAGTTTTGTAGTAATGAGCTCAACAGAAGAGATTTGAAGATAGTCTATTATTCAGTATGTCATGCTATTCTCAAAGAAATGAAATATATAAAGAAAAGCCTGATGGTAAACGGAAATTGGGGTATTGTGACCTCAGGCAAGACCCCACCCAAGTTGTTCACAAATTGTTGTGAAAGGAGTTAAATAAAAGATGGATGTCAGGAAATGTTCAGGCAAATGTGTGAAACTAGAATATCATCCTGAGTGAGGAGGTAACCCAAACCCAGAAAGACAAGCATGGTATGTATTCAATCATAAGCAGATAATAGATGTAAAGCAAAGGAAAAGCAGATAACTACCACAGTGCTAGGGAAGCTAGGTAATAAGGGAGACCCTAAGAAGGATGGGAATGGATTGCCCAAGTATGAGGATATAGATAAAATCTCCTGCTTAAACTGGGGGCAGGGAGGGAAGACTGGAGAAGAAGGTGGATAAGAACATAAGAGAATGGGATGGTCAAGTTGGGGAAGGGATGGGGGAAGAGCAAGAAAAGAGATATCTTAGTAGGAGAAACCTAAGCTAGGAATCCACAAGGATGACCCCAGCTAAGACTCCTAACTATAGTGGAGAAGGTACCTGAACTGGTCTCCTATAATCAGACTGGTGACTACCCTAATTTTCATCATAGAACCTTCATCCAGTAACTGATGGAGTTATACGTTGAGATCCTGGAGTTCAGTTGAAGAGAGGGAACAGGAATTATATGAGCAAAGGGGTGGGGCAGGGTTCAAGATCATGATGGGGAAAATCCACAGGGTCAACTGACCTGAGTTAGTAGGAGCTCATGAACTAGGAGTTCTGTATGTTGGTGACAGCTGTGTGGTTTGGTCTTTTTGTGGGGTCCCTGGTAGTGGGAACAGAATTTATCCCTGATGCATGAACTAGTTGTTTGTAACCCATTCCCTACAGTGGTATACCTTGCTCAGACTTGATACAGGGGGAAGAGGATTAGTCCTGCCTCAACTATACATGGCGAGCTTTATTGACTTCCCCTTGGAAGCCTTACCCTCTCTGAGGAGCAGATGGGGCTAGGATCGAAGTGTAAGGGAACAGTGGTTGGTATGCAAAATGAATAAAAAAATAATAAAATAAAATTTTTAAATTTTGAAAAGGAAAGAAAAGCTTAAGAATGAAAGGATACCTTCAACAACAGAAAGTTGATGCAAATGTGAGTGGATGGGCCTCCCTTCCCATCAAGCAGCTGAATTTGGTAGCTTAGGCATTTTTTTTTCTGGCTTTAGAGTTAATAATCAACTAGTAGATGTTGTTTTTTACAGGCATGATGACCTGAGTTCAATTTCAGATCCCACAGAAGAGCAGGAGAGAACTGACCTCTTCAAGTCCTGACTTCCATAGGTGCTGTAGTAAATGGGTTCTTACAACACACACACACACACACACACACACACATGCACACACACACATACACACACACTCAGACACGGTACATATGTATTTTTAAATTTTTATAATCACAATAAGAGTCTGAGAAGGTGGTTTAGTTGAAGATTTGAATGTCATTAACAAAACTCATATTTAAAGAAGTGCTTGGAAGCCTACGTTTGTAATCCCAGAACTGGGGAAGGAAATCCCTTGGTTTTACAGGTAAACAATCCTTCCCTAATTGGATGTGGCTAAGGTTCCTGGTGAAGAGACCCTGTCTCAAAAATTAAGAAAAACGGGCTAGGGAGTACAGCTAAATTTGAAGCATGTCACATGTACCTGAATGCACAAGTACACAAGCACCTGTATATGTATATCCTATACATACAGGATGAGATATAATTAGTAAACTAAGAAAAATCTTCACAAATGAAGCACTTTATGTTTATTTATCCTGTTACAAAAAATGTAAGCTTTTTATAACTTTGAAAAGCAGACACTTTAAAATGAATGTTAAGTTAAGGCATGAGCTAACAATTTACTCTTTGTAGGCTGTGAACAAAGACATATGTAAGTAGCTGTCCACAGGAAAATAATAGTGACAACAGAAAAGAAAAAAAAAAACCTTCATTCAAACTGCCTTAAAAGCTTTATTTACAGTAATAAAACCTGGGAAAAGTCCAGTTTTCTATCAACTAATGAAAGAATAAACAATCTTACTGATGCTGGTCAGTGACTTTGTTCTATTAGCAACAATACAATTTTTAAAAGAATAACAAAGTACTACTGAATGACTAAGTTATTATTTTTGAAAGAAATCTAAGCTCTGCTCAAAATATGCACTGTCTTCTTTTGTATTTGAAATGATAAAAAAAATCAGCCTTGCCTATGTTTTATAGATCAATAAGTCAGGCAATCAAATTCAAACAACATGAGGAAATCTGGGGAAGGCTTCTTCTAATATAGGCTGACATAATAATAATTTGAGTATGTACTTCAGGAAATAAGAAAAAATGTGTCTTCATTGCCTTTAATATATATTATGCATGTGATTTGTTTAAAGATCTTAATTATTTTATATGTATTTATAATTTGTTCGTTGTATTCAGTGTATAACTGTTTTGTGTATGTGTAGTTTTTCTGAGTTAATTTGACTACTAGAAGTGAAATCATATAAAATAAAGTTTTCATCCACAGTGAGGGAAAGTTTAGGCAGGAGGTGGCAGAATTTATCTTTAATCCCAGCACTCAGGAAACAGAGGCAAGTGGATCTGTGAGTTTGAGGCCAGCCTGATCTAGAAAATGAGTTCTAGAATAGTCAGGACAGTTAGAGAAATCATGTCTCAAAAACAAAACAAAACAAAACAAAAAAGTATTTGCCCATTATTTTTTAAAAAATATTTATTTCATTTTCTACATACTTTCCAAAAAATATCATTCTTTTATTCTCATCAGGAATTCCCTATATTTAAAGTCAAAAAATGGAGCTAAAAGTGGAAATTATAATTTCTGATGAGTCATATTTGAGAAATAGCACTCAAAATTGCAATGAGATTGTACTGATCAGTTCATCTCCAACTTACATGAACTAATAAGTCACGTACACATAAAAATATTCGGAGGCCGATGAAATTGAAATCTGTGCTAATTATTTATCCAAGATAACATGACTGAAAAACTAACTTCTACTACCTGTTCTTGTAAGTGCTGGACATTTAAACACATCTCTAAACTATAAACAATAACTCATCAAGAGGTACTGTGCTATAAATAATTATCAGTTATACACGCTTTCAGTGGAAAATAAGAGTGAGTAAATTCTTTTCCATGTTGCTATTTTTGATCTTTGACTTTTTGGGCAATTTTATTGTTAGAAAGCAATGCTGTGTGTACCTGAATAAGCAAATGATATACAACTGAAGTGTCTAGAAAAAAAAAGAGCTTTTCTCTGTTTGTAGTTGTAGAAGCTAGTGTTGTTGTTCAGCATAACTTCTTGGACTCTTATTCATTTACATGTGTGAAACTACTCTGCTAGTGTAAAGTTAGAGGGGTGGTGATTTCATGAAACTCTAACCTTGGTAAAGTGTTGGGTATCAGGTAAACGTTCAGTGGAGAACAAACTAGAAGGGAATTAAAAAATCAGAGGTGAGTTCTAAAAAGATATCATTGCCTTCATAAAAGCAGCCTCATAAGTGAATAAAATGCAGTATCCCTCACTCTATGGAAACCTGAAAAAATTTAAAATTATGTGATTATTAGTTTTTGTACCCTGGAAGAGAATATGGACATAGGGAGCTCATTGTAACTTTGAATTTCTCTTAAAAAATTCATATTATCCATTTTATGCTTGTGCACTGAATACTTTATGAGAGATTTTAAAACCTTAAGCAAAACAGGACAAAAACACTGAATAACTAAGTTATATACATATTTTGTAATACGTATATTCACATACTGTGACTAATCTTTTTTTTAACATCTATTACCCGACAGTGACTTATTTAGCTTCGTCTTCACTTCACTAAGGATTCAATAAACCTTCACATGAAACAGAAATTCACTGAGTAAAACAATTCTTTCATGTCTGCAGATTTTCTTCTATACTTATGATTATCCTAAAGTATACCACCTGTATATGTGCATGTGTGTTTTTCTTAAATATGGTAGAGAAGGTAATAAATGATTAACATAGGTAAAAATAAAGCAATATTTATATACACTTTAAATTATCACAAAATCATAGAAACATCATACTTGCAATAAAGAGACAGTTAGTCATCATTTCATATTGTATGTTGTAAAATGTCCATGAGCATTTATGTAATTATCATACTGAGGTGAAATTTCTATGTGCATAACTGATATATATATTTCATTATTTATTTCACTATAATCATTTCTTGATGTGTGAATCCCCTCTATATGCTGTTAATAAAGAATCTGTCTTTTGCCTGGCAGGGCAGAATAAAGGTAGCTGGGGAAAACTAGAGAGAATGCTGGGAGAAAGAAGGCGGAGTCAGGGAAATGCCATGTAGCTGCTGCTGGGAACAGAGATACCAGAATCTTGCAGGTAAACCACAGCTATGTGGCGATACACAGATTAATGGAGATGGGTTAATTTAAAATATAAGAGTTAGCCAGAAATACGCTTAAGCTATTGGCCAAAAAGTATTGCAAGTAATATAGGTTCTGTGTGATTATTTCAGGACTGAGCAACCGGGACCAAACAAGCAGCCTCCTACAACAATTTCTGGGTCAAATGAGAAGTCAAATGAAAAGAAGATTTCAAAAAGAATTCTTATTATGCTTAGAATACCAAGTTAGTAGTTTTTTTTGAAATAGTTACATAGCAAAATTTTTTTAATATTAGCACATGTAAAATATACATTAATAATTAGCAATGGTTTATGTTATAAACTAATATTGAACAAAAGTTACTTTTAAATTATTCACAAGCATTTCTTCTGCTATAAGCATAAATATAATAAAGGATATGATATCAGTATATTCTTTCTCTACACATACCACTTAATGGATCTTGTGTAATTTTATTAATGTTTGAGGAAGTTTTGAGAATGTTCACATTGTTTTTTTTACCACTATTTGCATGCAAATGGATGGAACTAAAATAAAACCATCCTAAGTGAGGTAACCCACACCCAGAAAGTTGAACATGGTAGTATTACTCAAGTGGATACTAGCTTTAAAGCAAAGGATTTTGAGCCTTATAGTTCATGATCACAGAGAACCTAAGTAACAAGGTGAACCCTAAGAAAAACATATATAGATCCACCTGGAAAGGGGAAACAAACAAGACTGCCTGACAAAATTGGGATCATGGGGCTGGGTGGAGTAGGGAGCTGGAAGAGGAAGACCAGGGGAGGAGAGAGACGAGAGGAGAACTTGAGGTAACGGGATAGTTTAGATAGAAGAAGGACCGAGAAGAGAGCAAGGAAAGAGATATTTTGATTGAGGGAGCAATTATGCGGCTAGCATGAAACCTGGCACTAGAGAAATTCCCAGGAATCCACAAAGATGACCCTAAGACCCTAAGCAATGAAAGAGAGGGTGCCCGACCTGGTCTTGCCCTGTAGTCAAATCGATGAATATCTTAAACGTCACCATATAATCTTTATCCAGCAACTGATGGAAGCAGAGGTAGAGACCTACAGCTGAGGCACTGGACTGAGCTCCCAAAGTCCAGTTGAAGAGTAGGAGGAGTGAGAATATGAGCAAAGAGGTCAAGA
>LOEQ01005575.1:12149-42975 GCA_001685075.1 Bramus lutescens | reverse complement strand
AAATGGGAGGAGGTGGAAATTTTTTAAAAAATAAAAAAAATAAACACAAAAAAAAGAGAAGGGCAGGGATTGGGAACTGGAGTTGATATGTAAGATGAGAAAAGGTTTGTTTTCTTTATAGATAATAATTATTTATTTAGATAACAACTCTTTTAGATAATAAATATAAAATATAAATCTACATAGCTTTGAAAAGAATGTTCACAGACAAGTTTTATGTACAAATAAAAATTTACTTGAATAAATAAATTTTTTTACATTCTAATCTTACTTACTGGTCATGAATGCACTTAGTTTTGCATTTAATTTAATTATCATTTAAATAGGCGATTATGAGATATGGTGCTTGGTTTTCGGATACTTGCTTCATTCATTGTTTCTATTATATAGACGCCTTAAACACCAACTTACATTGATGGAGATGACTTAATGAAAGAGGAGGTAGAAGTCAAATCTCTAGGCATATTAAAAAATCATAAGAAGGAACTACAAGTTCTAATAATTTAAATTGAGATATTCTGCAAGAAATTGAAACTCTTAGCTGATAGAGATGTAACAGTAGAATTATGTGAGACATAACATGGAATTGAGAGTCTACATATTGCCCCTGGATTCTTATTTGAACTCTTAACTGCTTTGACATTGGATGTATGACAGCCATATCCTTCATTGCACCTTGTTCCTTGTCATGTAATTTACAATTTCATGCTGTAGTAACCTCACATTAGAGTAAGGTTTTTGTATTACAGCATGTCAAGATATTGAGGTCTCTGGTATTCTTTTTCCTTTCTATTTCTTAAAGAAGAGATTGCAGAAAAGAAAGACATGTCTGGAAAACTATAAGACTAAATGTCCAATAAAACTTCACTATTTCACATTTTATAGAAGAGCAACATCATGTTGAAAACATTATATCATCTCAGAAAGGGTATATAAGAGATCGAAAATCTCATATTTTTTTAGATAATATAGTAGATCTCTATCACCTGAGTAGATATGTTATGCCTAAATTAAGTTCTTCTATTAATGTATTTATTTAAAGTTTATTGTCTATTAATTTTATCACTGCTCTACTCTATATTATTTGTAAGTTTCTTCAAAGTATGAATTCTAATTAAGATCTTTCAACCCGTTTGGCACAGCATTTAGATATTAACAAATAATAATAATAAGTGTGAGTTAGTTTATTGAATTTTCTTTAATAATATTTTAATACTTAAATTACATAATATAATGTAATATAACTTCTTTAAACCAAGTGTGTTACAATTTAATATTGGTCAAATTTCCAAAAGTATTTTAAGTTTTAATATGTATGTTAAGAAATTTACTTTTTATTTTATGTTGTATTTAATTTTTTGTAGTTAAAATATATTATTTTCTTATACAATATATACTAATCACAATTTTTACTCCTTCTACTCTTTCTAGCTCCCAAACAGAAACAATAAAAACCTTACAAATTCATAGATTCTGAACAACTCTCCTCTCTACTTAATGGAAAATTGATCAAAGCAGGAATAAAGTAAGAAATAAATAACCTTCTAGAATTAAATGAAAATGAATGTACAATGTACAATCTTATGGGACACATTGAAAGCAGAGCTAAGAAAAATGTTCATAACACTAAGTGCCTACATAAAAACCTGGAGAGACCTCATAATGGCAAACTAACGGTGTGCCTAAGAGTTCTAAGATAAACAAAAAGCACAGTCAAGAAGAGTAAGTTTTAATTGTATTGATTTACAAATCTTTCAAATATATTTGTTTGCACTTGATTGTTTTATTTAACATTAAAATCAATAAAATATGAGTATATATTTAAACTACTTACAATGTACCCTTATATGTGTGTGTGTAAAATCAAAAAGTTAATAAACTTTATGATGTGTTACTGTATGTTGTGTGGTCTCTTATATAGTTTTCAAACATGAAGCATTTCATTTCTGGTTTAAATTATGAAAATTACATTTAAAGATTAATGGCAGACATAATTTATTTTTTTACTGGGAAAATCACAGTAGATTTTCTTAAAATCTTACGTGTGATTAACAAAAATCCTCTACATATTAGGGTCTCATTGAACTAAGATTGAAGAAGAATTATAAAAACTAACATATAGGTCTCGAAGTATGTGCCATATACTGATGTCATTATACACAATTATAAGGAAACACCAAGAAAAGTGGAGAAATGCCACAGAAACTTATCTCTAAAAGGAATCATCTGGCATTGAATACTATCTTCTAATAGGATGTGGTGAAGCAGACATGTACTGAAGTGAACCCAAATGCTGCTCAGTGATCTACATTGTAGAACAAGGTCTCATTAACAAGATAAAACAAGGTTATGGGAAATTCTTAAAATCCTGCAAAACTGGCCACAAATGAATATTACTTTCAAAAAATAATTTTTCTTTGCACATTGACTACTGGAAACAGGGTAGTTGTACCTATGAACATTCAGCAATTGTGACAGCATATACAAGACTACTTTATACTCAAACCAGGCAAAATTCCAGCTTGGAGCATGACAACTGAAATACTTCTCATTTGTGTCAGACAGAGGAGGAGGTACTGGTGTTTGAGGAGTTGATTATCTTAAATTTGTGGTCTCTAGCAGATTGATCCCACTCTAGGCCAGCCTACACTCCCAAGAACAACTTGGCAACAATAACTGGACAGGATGGGTTAAAACTTTAAATTCCAATTTGAATGTGTATATTGCTAAGAGTGGAGAGGGTGTATTTGGAAGAGTTGGAGTGAAGTATTTATCTTAAATAATGTTTTACTGAAGCATAACTCTTTAACACAAACATTTTAATTTCAGTTCTCATTTTAAATAAATATAAATTCAGCTACTTTTTATAAATATATGATATATTATTCAAAATAAATGTCCATGTAATCTATATTATAAAAAGTGAAATTAAAATAATTTCTACTTTTCTCATATTAACTTTTATTTTAGAATAAGAATGCTAGTGAAACTTCAGAATATATATGATGAAAACTTTTATGTATATTTCTGTGCAGTTGTCTTACAGTAAGTAATATGAAAATAATTGTAAATATCCAAATAATCTCTTCCACTTCTGTAATCAATTTAAATCTTGGTTTATTTATTATGAATCTGGTGATATTAATTTTGATTGTCGATAAGATTATATCTGTGATCCACTGAAACAGCCCTAGAGAGGCAGCGTTTTATGACAACCAACACATGAACAATCTAAGGGCAAAACCATTTGGCCTTTTCTGTCCACATATGCTCTCATCCTGTCTCTGTATCTACTGTATTGTTCTAAAGACTGATGACTCTTTTGGAAAACAATGCCCCAATTCCCCAAATGATTGCTTATAAATATTCATTTTCATTTAAAGGGGGATATGATATATAGAGATGAATAATTTGCAATATTATGTATCTTGGTCAACTGATATAGATTTAAGGTTGTTCTTTCTATATTGTGTCCATATATTTCAACTCTTGTTTAAGCTATTGTGTTCGTGAAGCTCATTAAAAATGTAAAATAATCAAAAATGCAGATTAATAGATAGTCATCTATAGTAGTCAAGCCATAGTCAAGTTAGTTAGGTTTTATAGATGTACAGAGATAAATTTCAGATGGATAAGTATTCTTCAAAACTTTCAAAAGCTTATAGAATATAACATTTAAAATAATTTAAAAGCTTAGACTTAACAGTGAGGCATGTCTGCTTCTCACAGTACCATTTATTTCAGAGAGGTGATGGGCACTGAAGAAACTCGTTATGAAATTTGCCTTCAATGTGACAAGGCTAACCATTTGTACAAGAAATTGCTCTTGCCTGGACTGCTTGATCATATACTGTATGAACTGGACATGCAGCACCCACAGAAAAGTGACTGTCGAACCTTCCAAAAGACAACATGGTCTTTCAGGGTGCCTGTTTCACAGAGGAAACTGCAAGATGTTCTGCAGGACATAGAAGAAAGCAATTGATGAACTTTACCAGTACAAGGCTTGACAGATCTTCAAATTTCTTGCTTCACTGAAAAGTCTGCTGTTGGAAGGAGATCACTTGTTGGTTCCCAAATGCTCAGCCCTGAAATAATCATATAGAAACTGTAATAATTAAATATCTGCTTGGCCCATTAGCTCTAGCTTCTTATTGGCTAACTCTTACATATTAATTTAACCCATCTCCATTAATCTGTGTATCACCACATGGAATTGGCTTACAAGCAAAGTTTCAGTATCTGTCTTCAGTGGGGTTACATGGCTTTTCTCTGATCCTGCCTTTCTTTCTCCCAGCATTCACTTTAGTTTTCCATGCCTAGCTCTTTCTGCCCTGCTCTGCTGCTATAGGCCCACAGCAGTCCTTTATTAACCAATGGTATTCACAGCATACAAAGACACATCTGTCTGCCAGATAGTATGGGGTCTGAAGACTAATGATGGATGCTTCAACAGTAGAGAAAATCTTTGGGTGACTAGGTAGTGAGATGTCTCTCTCAATTCTAGAGTTTTTGAAGTGGCTACCAATGCACTTCTTACTTAGGTAATATAATATCCGTTTGAAGTCTTTGCTGGAATTGTAAACAGTTATAGTTACTCACAAAGATAAGATAGGTTATAAAATATTTTTCTTAATTTGCCAATTGTAAGTGGACTAAATATTGTAACTATTATTATTGCCTGATAAATGTTTTGTATATATAATTGTACTATGTTAAAGCTAAACCTTTTGTTTTATTTAGAAAGAAAGGGGGAGATGATGTGGGATTCACATCTGTATGATTTGAATATGTTTTATTACCATTGGTTAATAAAAAAGCTACTTCAGCCTATCACAAGGCAGAAAAAAATCCAGGCAAGAAATCTGAACATAGATATATGTAGAGAGTAGGCAAAGTCTGAGAGATGCCATATAGCTGCCAAAGGAGAACTTTTCTGGTGCACCACAGCCTCTGATGATACATACATGAATAAAAATGGGTTAATGTGACAGAAGAGCTAGCCAGGAATACATCTAAGTTATTGGTCAAATAATGTTATAATTAATATAATTTCTACGTGATTATTCATGTCTGGGTAGCTGGGAAACCAAGTCAGTCTCTGCTTACAATTCAAACAAACAAGAAAACTCCCTGTGAACCAATTTATGAGAGTTATTTCTTTTCTTTTATTAGAGGGGTGTAACCTGTCTTTTCCTCAATATATACACATATGTAATATAGACAGATATCCATTCTGTATTTTCTATAGCTTCCACAGGATTCATCATAGTTTATATGGCTTCCTTTCCCCTCACTGTGGTAATACCCCAATAAAAACAACTTACAACAAAATAGTATATTTTGATTGACAATCACATTTTAAAAATGAGATTAAAAATGAAAACTTCAGTGAACATTTACATATATGAGTCAGTCATTCAAATATTAATATTTAACTGAAAATGTCTATTGGGGCACTGACGAATAGTTTCTCTGAACTATTTTTTGCTTCCCCCTTTATAAAACAGCTATGAAGAAGAGAGTGGACTTGAATTTCAGAGATTTCTTTCCTGCAAGTACTGAAATTCCACTAAATGTGATTTATACAGTACTATATCCTAACCAAGGAATTCATAGCTTCTAGGCAAACATTTTACTAACTATAATATTAAAACTACAAACATTCAAATGCTTGACAAGTGTGAATGGTGGTGAAAAGCTGGAGTCTACTTGCTTTCCCTATCATTTGAAACTATTAGTGATTTGTAAAAGACAATACTGAATAAATTTCATTGACAGATAAAATAATATATCAATGGAAGTAAAAATTTCACACAATCAAATTATGTAAGGCTTCCAAATTTTCTGGATCCTGGTATTTTAGCTCACTTACAGTTCTGAAAGTCATTTTTGAATAAAGAAATCCAAGGTAAACTAATAGTTTTCTGTATGTGACAGAATTGCAAGCATGATAGTTTTTAACATAAAATTATGCATTTTTAGTTTACTGTATTGTTAAATGTTTTCTATCAGTTCAATGGCACCTTTAAGTGACTTTATTTTTATACAGTGTTAAACGATGCATTTGATTTTAGATTATTACTTAGTAAACAATAGAATTTGTCAACAGTATTGTGCAGTGTTATATTTGTTCTAACTGTTCTCAGGGGTGTTTTTCTGGCCTATAATCTAAATTTTCATTCTATCCAATTTTTTTTTAGCCAAAATGCTACGTATTAAAATTGCATGCACCATATGCTACTGAGTAATATTTTTCTCTCATTTCTAGAACTAAATCTTATAAACACTGAATTTTCCTGAACTTATGAATATTCAAATAGTTATACTATACACACTCTTCCAGAACATTTTTCAGGTTTTATGTAAATGTTATATGTTTATTATAAAAAGAAAG
Organism: Bramus lutescens; assembly: GCA_001685075.1. NCBI lineage: Eukaryota > Metazoa > Chordata > Mammalia > Rodentia > Cricetidae > Bramus > Bramus lutescens. The sequence continues at coordinate 36,578 of LOEQ01005575.1, read as the reverse complement.
CAAAGACTTATGGTTATATCCAAATCTATCTGATACCTTATAAGAAATGAAGAATAAGGCATTGCTACTACAAGCCTTTAGTCCCAACACTTGCCAGCCAGAAGAAGGCAGATCTCTATTATTTCAAGATGAGTCTGTTTTACAGAGTGAGTTCCAGCACAGTCAAGGCAACACAGAGAAATCCTGTCTTGAAAAACCAGAAAAAAAGGAAGAGAAGATAATTGAATTAGATAATGAATGAATATTTTTGAATAATGATTGATATTTTCAATTAAATTCATGACTTTATGGACTGAGCTACAAAATGTTACATTACTATAAAGTATTACAAACTTGGTAAAGGCTCTCTTTCTTTTCATGAAGCCCTAAGTTAATATTAGAACTTCAAATTTCATAACTTAAAGCCCTGCAAAGGTACTTTACTAATTTGCCACCATTTTTTTTATTTTTGTAGTCATCACACACATTTATCCAACTATGTTGGTGGTTTGAACTATTACTTATATTTCAAAATGTTAGCAAAATATCTTCCTAGAATGCATAAAGTCCTGACTTAAAGCCCAGCCCTACATTATTGCATATAGAATAGCTGCAGCCTTTCAGCAAGTCAATGTCATCCTGAGATGCATAGTCTCTCTATATATTTATATATTGCAAAAATTAGTTCAGGAAATGTGTTCTGCAATGTCTGATACAGTCCTTGTCTTTTGGATCATTAGTATAAATGACTGAGAAGAAAATTCCATGGCAGTTATTTTTTTTTATCTCATTTCACTTATTTTTATGGCCAAATTTCTCAATTTTATTTTAATAGAAATTTGTCTTATGAAATATATGCATATATTAGACTTGATAATCTTGTCATTATAACACATAATTAAGTTGAAATTTCATATATATTTTATAATCATGCATTTTTATTTAACATTTAGCATTGGAGAATATTTAAATATTTTCAGTGCTTGAGTTAGTAAAAATAGTAACAAAAATGAATTTTTCATTATGACTTTGTATACAGAAGACATAAACCTTGAGGATATGTGAATACAAATGAAAATTTGATATAAAAAATTCCCATGCTCAAAGAAGTACTCGTTACTATTCTCTTAAACATTCTGATGACCAGATAATTCCAGTGAAAGTTAATATAAGAAATTTTAGATGTTTCTTTTAACTGGAAGTGATGTTTTAGAAAGGAAGATGCCTAGTTTTAAAGAAAAACAAAATAAATATCCTATATAATACAAATATATGCCAAGTAGAAAGGCTGAAGTTTTATAGTGATTCACTATGATGGTATAAACATGTAATTGTAGCATATGAGAGAGTAAGACAAGAGAATCACAAGGAATGACCAAAACTGTGTGGTAAGATCATGTATTAAACATGAATAACTAAGAAATATGAGCATATATAGAATAACAAAAGCTCTTATATTCTGCTAATGATTTTCTAAAGTTGAACAGAGAATTCGAAAAAAAAATCTGAAATATCTGCCAAATTGTACTATTACTTACAATTTTTCACCTTAGGTTTTTCTTTTAAAAGTACTTTGGACTGAAAGAAGTACATAAATTCTCAAAAAGAAATGATCCATAAGCATGTTCATGCTGACTATACTTCCTCTGAACTGGAAATGTGCTCATTTTCTTCAAAGTAGATTAGAAACGAAATCCTTGTTTTGCACAAGGGAAAATACATGGCTTTAAAACGAAGACACTTTGCTGCTGTGTTGGCAACAACTATGACAAATTGCACAGATTGAGTGGTTGTGTAAAAGAAAGGAGAAAGAAAAAAAAACTATTATATGACAATATTTATATAAATTTCCCAAACCAGCAACATTAGAGATCTCAAGATCATTGAACTGACCACATAACTCGTTGAAGATAGGAAAGTCAACCCACTAGTAGGATGAATGTGATCCCTTCCTCACCAGGAAGGAAAGTACCAGCTCTGACCTCAAAGATTTAGTGTCCCAAGCCCTTGGGTTATTAATTTCATTTGTCCTTAAGTAAGCACTTTGCATTAGTTATATTTGCATTGGTATGTCTAAAATATTGAAAAATGCTTAAAGGGGCAAATTCAGTTCAATGACTCAGAGGGTCCACTATACTATAATAGGCAAACCAAGGCAGAAGGACTTTGTCTGTGGAAGTGGCTACTTTCCCTCAGGGGACCTGGAAGTAAAAACTTAGAACTGGGGACAGCTATTGATACACGTTTCCCCTCTGCATGCTATGAATATGTTTTATTACCATTGGTTAATAAAGAATCTGTTTTGGCCAATGGCTTAGCAGAGTAAAGTCAGGCAGGAAATCCAACCNGAAAGAGACATGCTGAAAACTTAGAAAAGAGGGCCATAGCCACTTGGTGATACATAGTTTGATAGAAATGGGTTAATTTAAGATGTAGATATAGCGACAAATATGCCTGAACCATCAGCAAAACAGTGTTACTTTAATATAGTTTTTGTGTGATTACTTGTATCAGGAGCACCAGGACATTATCAAGCATTTCCCACTTACAATCTATAGACTTGACCGACCTATCCATAATTCCTGACCAGTAGAACATTAACTATCTTCACACCCAGATAAAGTACACATATTTAGAGTGTGTGTAAGTGTGGAAAATTTTAAACTCAAACTAAAATAAAATGTTTCTGTTGTGTTCCAAATAGATTACAATAATAAATGATTTTCAGAAGTCAATTCTTTCTGCTGAGATGGCTTATCAGATGAAGAACCTTGTCACCAAGCATGATAACCCAAGTTTCATCCTCAAATCAACATGGTAGAAAAGAGAATCAACTCCCACAAGTTGTCCTCTTCTACACACACACACACACACACACACACACACACACACACACATTCCACAAACACATACACACAATTAACTAAATGGATGTATGAAAAAGAAAGAAAATCCTATTTCCTCAAACAACATAAAATAATTTTCTAAATTATTCTCATTATTTAAAAAGCAAATTTAAAAGGGTTTGCTGGAGAACTTATGATATGGTTAATCAGTTAAAGCATTTACCTCTCTTGCAAAGGACCAGGATTCATATTACAGCATTCAAATAGTAGCTCACAACTTCCTGTAACTCAAATTCCAGGGAATCCTGTACCTGCCTTTAAGCTTTACATGAGACCCTGCATTCATGAGTGTGTTCCTACTAAAACTCATTCATACAAATGTACACATATATCATATCTATGTATATTCTTTAGTATATATAATGCATGCTTCAAAATACTGGCACATTATTCAACTCACTTTTGAAATACTGTAGTTGTCATTTTTATTGTAGCTCCACCTCTATGACTAACCTTTCTATGATGAAATGAATAAAAGTAGACTTTTAAGAGCCATTTGGCTATTGCTGTTTTGTTGGTTAATGTGTGAAACAATGTAAGTACTCAAAATTCTGTAAAGAAAAGAGACTTCATTAAAATCTGTTTTAAGGTCAACTCTTCTACTTTACTGACATGAAATGTGCTTGGCCCTGAAGAGACTGTAACTATCTATAATTGTTGCCTGACCCTACATTTCATCTAAAAATCTGTTCCTCTATTCCAAACATCAGTTTTTTTCTTATTTTCACATTCTCCTTTGCGTTATCTAAAAGTTATATAAAAGTATGCAATTCTAAAGACTGTACAAGTTCTGATTTATTTAAAGCTAAATACAATAAATGCAAAATAACTTGAGAACAACATGCTGAAGGTATGTATATTAAAGAACACCTGAAAAAATTTGATATTTGTTTTTTTAAATATCATTGAATTGAAGGGGATTTTAGTACCTAGCTCTAGTATTGTGCTCCAGTGCTAAGTGTTACGGTACATGACTATAATTGTAGTACATGAGAGGTAGTCGGGGGAGAATGAGACATTTAAGACCAGTCTAAGCAATTCAGGGAACTTGATTTCAGATTGACTCCTAGATGTCCTACATTGGAACAAACAAAAAACTAAAACAAGAAAAAAAAACTGGAGAATATATGATCGCGAGGTTTTACACTGTGTCCAAGGTAGTTCACACTGGTAATGTCAGTCTTGGGGACACTTCAACAAGAGGTCAATGAGGTCAGGGCCAGCCAGTGCTACCTACAGAGATTTTTTTTTCTCTCAACTCAAATGATGTGAAATATACAATATATATTCCTGAAAAATTAAAACTCTCCTTAGGTATGCCATTGCCATTTCAAACAGAAAACTATGGCAGTAAAAATAGACTTTGGAAAAACAGGAGATAAGAAATATGGTTAAAAGTCTATATACTTGTATTACATTGCATTGATTTTTCTATGCCACAGAAATGGTTGCTGAATTTTAGTAAACCAATTTAATCTTTATGCTTCAACTTCTGTTTTATTAGCTGCAGCAGAATTTTCAATCTATGAGCTTTTTCCCCAGATTGGTTCATAAGTTCCTTTTCTCATAAAAATCCTTTCATCATTCATGTGGCAGAATTGAAAACAGTCAGATATTCCTAGACCTCAAATGAGCCAATGAGAATAACAGAACATTTTGAGCTGCCAGGTTTGAATAGAGATCAACCTAAATATAAATGAAGTATTTGTTATGTGTATAGTTGTTTATGGATGAAATAAAATGAGTCCCAGATATTGTAGTGTTTTTTCTTAACTATATTTGTATAAATATCAAAGCTGATTCTCCTTTCACCATATCTTACAGTTTACAAATATGGTAGCAGTTTTTATAAACCCGTTTTTCTCTCTTTCCAGACATTAATATCCCAAGATTTGCTCAGTACTAGAAAGTTTGGTGATTTTCTAATACTAAATGTAATTCTTCCAATATATTCCCAATTTCTTATTCTACTACAAACATCTATACTCTGATTAAACAAAATTGTGAGTAGCTAGGAATTATATTTGGGCAACAACAATAACAAATCCAGAAAACTATTTTGCTAAGGTAGATCAGAGAACTTCATTTTGTGACCTTAAAATAAAAAGAATGAAATAAGCAATATTAAAATTGACTTTTTGATATTTTGGCCTATGCTAACTTATGAAAAGAATTTTACTACTGATAATGGAGAATGTATTTAAAACTTGTTTTCAGTTAGTGCTATGTATCAGGTAGCAGTGCTGATGCCTTGGGAGACCTTAGACCTTAATGCTTTAACAATGAATTTGCTTAGTTGTTTTTTTAATCTTTTATTTGCAAAGCCCTATGGTGTGTCAATTGACAGTTATGAAAAAAGTTGTATTAAAAAGGAAATGGTGAAACAGACCATAGATCTTGATATTTGGCTTTATTTTCCCTCATTACTAAAAATAAAATTTAGTTGGTAAATTGTTACAGAAAAATACCTGCTCAGTGATTGTATCTTACAAAGTTTCAAGAAACTGATACATCTTATTCTCATAATTGGAGGAAAATCCATAAGATCACAGAGTAACCTAGCAATTAGTGAGGATAATAGCAACTACACCTGGCTACCAATAAAGATACCAGGTATGCAATAGAGGAATTTAGAAGTTACTTAACAAAGAAATAACTTTGGCAATAAATAAGTGTATGCTCTAGCAGAAAAGAGAATAATTTTGTTATATTAATACATTACTAAAAATATACTGGAAGGGATTGTGTCTCAAAATTTCTGACAGTAAATATTGTCTCTTCTACACACTTCCATCAACAATCAGAGCTACTGTGAGACAACTAATGATGGAGAAATACTGTTTAGTAATCACTTTCACATGTTGTAGCTATCTTCTTTATTTTCAGGGAAACTGTTTTCTACAAGTGCCCTAACTGGGAGAGAGATAATAAGAAAACCAAACTCATAAAATCATAAATGTCATATGAAGTAATTTGCAGAATAGCCTTTGAATACTAATCTTACATGTCATGTCAGCAACATAATAACATTTACTACATTACACATAACTTCAGACATCAGCTTTTAACCAATGCTGTCTAAGAGAGCTTTTTTTTTTTACTTTATTTTGTTTTGCTTTTGAAATATTGCTCTTTGGCTTATGATACCAGACTTTTACCCCAGGTGAAATTTACCTGCCTCAATTTTTTCTGGCCAAACTCTTTTTGGACTCAGACCATGATAATCCATAAACATGTTAAATGTTATTGGTTTTTAATTAAGAGTTTTACTAGCTATTATGTAATTTGAATTAAATTAAATTAATTGGATTTAAAAGTATGTTCAGATATAATGACAAGAAAAAATAAACATTGCTTTGCTTGTCCAGCCCACAAATGATATGCAAGACAGTCTTCCAAATATTTCCATCTGTTTAAATTTCAAACTCACTAAATAAGAGAGCAGATCTCTTAGGCTCTTTCTCCAAGCTTCCAGAAAAGCAGAAGCCCATTATTTATCAGACAGCCTTTATTATTTTGGATTGACCAAAATAAGAAGCATAACCACACGTTCACTTTTCTTGTACAAATTTAATAAACTAGAAACACTGAATCAACATTGCATAAATGTTGATCTATTGACACATTTGGATAAATTTTTATCACATAGTATTGTGTTAAACTTCTGTCTTACACAGTATTCCCAAGCCAATACCGACCAACCCCTCTCTGGCCACCGTCATAGACTGGAGAAGACTTGTAACTGAATTTTTTTTAACCTTTTTCCTTTGGTAGAGTGTAGTAATTTACAGTATTATTTATAATAGTCCTTATGAGTGAAGGCTCTACATTGACACCAGCTCAAATGCTCTCTGTTCAATGTATTGTATAGTTTCTACCTTCAGCAAGAGGGTCTTACAGTCTGTTTGCGGTGAGAAACCAATATCCTTGGAAATAACCTGGGTGGTTTTATGATTCTTATGGGAACCCATTGGTCAATAAGCGAATTTAATGTGCTCATTCCCAGTATAGAAAGCTCCATTCGATGATAAAATGACCCTTAATTTTATGCCTCTCCATATATTCCATTCCACTCCTAATTTAATTTCATCCATAACTATGTATTCTATTTCTTCTTTCTAGGGAGATCCATCCCTCCACAGTAGAAGACCTTTATCTATAATTTGTAAAATAGGTTGGTTATCATTTACTGAAGAGCTAATATTCATATATATGTGAAAACATACCACATTTGTCTTCTAAGGTCTGTTACCTTGCTACAGATGATCTATGTATCTATCTTCCTTTCTTCCTTCCTTTCTTTTAGTTTTAGCTCTACTTATTTAACTGTGGATATCATTATTTCATTTTCTAACAGCTGGGCAACATTCCACTGTTAATATTACATATCTATTACTTTATTTCTCTGTTGTGTGTTATCTAGGTTGCTTTCCCTTTCTGTTGATTTTAAAGAGAACAGAAGCAAAAGGCTTGAACAGTGTCTCTGTAATAAAATAAAAACACAACATATCCAAACCTTAGGTACGATAACAGCACTAAGTGAATTCCACCAATAAAAAAAAGAAAAAAATAACTCTCTTGAGAAAAATTTATAAAAGTTGTGCCTAAAATTATATATAGTGGTATATAAGTATATAAGTATATATAATCACACATTGATGTGAGATTTAGGGATGAATCAGAAAAGAAATGTTTTGGATTTGTAGTGATGTGGTTGTGTCAAGTTAACGAGAGATCAGTTGTCCTGGATCATCTTATTTTTCCATTGCATAAACTAGAGTTATTGGATAGGAGGTAGCCTCAATAGAGAAAATGACTCAATAAGGTCAGGATATAAGCAGACCTATTGGATGTTTTCTTAATTGGTGATTGATGTGGGAGGGCCCAGGTATCTATTAGAAACCAGGATGAGCAAGCCATGTTGAGCAAGCTATGTGTAAGCAGCATACATGGTCTCTGCTTCAGCTCCTGTCTCCAGGTTCCTGCCTTGCTTATGGTCCTGTGTTAACTTCTTTGATTATGGATTGTAATGTGAAACAATAGGTCCAATAAACCCTTTCCTGCCCAACTTGCTGTGGTCATGGCCTTTCATCACAGGAACAGTAAATTTTACTAAGACACTTATGTATATTATCATATCTTCTGCAAATAAAGATACCGTTATTTACTTTTTTCCTTTCACTTGGATCTTTTGCAGTTGTCTTTTCATGCTAAATAAAAATTCAGACACTATATTGAATAGATACTGAATGGTAGGTAGTCTTGTCATGCTCTTGATTTTAGTTGAAATCATTTGAGTTTCCATTTGTGTTGATGTTGGCAATGGGTTTTCTGTAAATTCCCTTTATTAAGGTGAGGTATGTCCTTTGTATCACTAATCTCTCTGGCACATTTATATTATAGGGGTGATGGATTGTATATAAGGCCTTTTTAGAAAATTAAAACAGGATTATCCTGTGGTTTTTGTCTTTCAGTTTCTTTATATGGTGGTTTGCATTTATTATTTGTTCATGTTGAACTTTTCCTTCATCTCCTTGATTAACATATATTATCTTTTTGATGTGCTCTTACATTCAGTTTACAAGTATCTTGCTGAGAAGTTTTGAAACAATATTCATACAGGAAATTGGTCTGTAATTATCATTTTGTGGATGTTGTTCTTGATTCTTTAGGGGGCTCAGACTGCACAGTAACTGTGAGCTCTTTTTACAAAAATGAACTAGCACTGCCCAGAGCACTCAGGGCCCAGGCAGTGGTGCCAGGAGACACCTAAGAGCTACAATACAGAGAAGAACTGCATATCTGATATTGGTGATTGGTGGGAGAGAGGGCTGAAGTCGACATTTGTTATTGTCTAGTAAGGTTTAGCGGTATGTTGTACAACGGTCGTGGTTTATGTAAACACAATCAAAACGTCTGAGCTTGCTCCCTGGCCAGGGTTTCCCCTGGCTCTGGGAAACAACAAAGACCTAAAAATAGGAAATTTTCACTTCTTGGATTGGAACTCCTCTAAGGAACATGATGACCTGAAATGCCACTAAGGGCCTTATTTGTGTTTGTGGTCCATACTACTTCCTGAGATCATGATGGAACCTGAGCTTCACATGGACATATGCAGTCTGTTCTAACCTGATTTCTTGGTAATGTCCTCAGGCTTAGATGCCTCAGAACACCAAGCTGAATGTGCGACATGTGTAACCACCGGAGGCTATGTCAAGGCTCAAGGCTCATAGCCTATGAAATTATGGAAAACCAGGAGTGTGTCAGTGGTCTCCTAACAGCAAGGGCTTATTGATCTCTGTGGCAGGTGCTACTAAATGTAGTTCATGTGAACCTCTGTGGTCTGGGCGGCTGACTGAAGTCATGCTAGTGTCCAAGTGTGCTGGAGAACTGACATCCACATCAACAATTCTTTTAGTGTGGAAGACACTCTAGGATATCCGTTCCCGCTCATTACAGGAGAGAGTGAGAGAGAAGTTGATCTCACCCCTTGACAAAGACCTGACCTTACCCCATGGAAGATCTTACCCTACTCCTTGCCTACTTCTGCATGCAGGCACCGACAATGCCATGGGTGCAGGGGTGCTGGTACCACATAGCACACAAGAGCGGGCCCCACACCTTGATAGCCCACAGTACTGAGGTTAAGAGTGTTGAGGGAGCTCGTTTTGGTCCTGACAGGGCTCCCTTCAGTTGATGTTTTCATGGATGGAAGCAGCGGGAGAAAGACTCATCTTCCCTTAAGGGGATGGCTACTAGCAATTTACCAAATGCCAGTGAATATATGGACAGCAAAAAACAGACTTTTTGGGTAGGGGTAGGAGACAGGGGAGGGCTGTTGTACATGGAAGACCTGGGAGGGGAGTACAATCAGGATGTATAGAGGGTCTTCAGGTGGTTTTAAAATTATCCTACTGAAATTTTAAGGTCAATTTTGTAAAAAAAAAAAAAAAAGACTGTACTTTTGTTTTCTTGTTGCCCAGACCTGATTAATCACACAGGATCTGTATTAATTACAACACTGCTTGGCTGGTGACACAGGCATATTTCTAGTTAGCTCTTGCATCTTAAATTAACCCATTTCTATTAGTCTATGTATTTCCATGTGGCCATACATTTTCTACATGTCTTCTTCCCTTGGTGTGGAGACGGGGCATGCTGATTCCAATGAAAATATGCATGTGAATTGTTGATTGTAAAGATTACCTAAAATGATGCTGTTACATATTGTGTTATTTTATAGTATTTTGGAATCTCATTTTTAGAATGGAGAATTAAATCAATTCTTTCTCCTATCCATAACATTGAAGAAGTTAATCACTGCCAAGTATACTGTTATTTTCTTTCTCAATTATTTTTACTGGATTTGTTTAAATATTGTTAAAATCAAGTATATCTCTAGACTCTCTGTAGATCAAGAATTAAGGGTACTGCAATACAATATGAGTTCCACAGAAACAGGCAGTAAGAGAAAAGACCTGTCACTTTGGCTCTGGATCACATTTGTAGAAAGACTCACGTCTATGAGGTTTTTTGTTTGTTTGTTTTGGTTTGGTTTGGCTTGGTTTTTGGCTTTTCAATACAGGGTTTCTCTGTAGCTTTGGAGCCTTCCTGGAACTAGCTCTTGTAGACCAGGCTGGCATCAAACATACAGAAATCCATCTGCTTCTGCCTCCTGAGTACCTGGGTTGAGCAGTCAACAGTGACAAAGCTTGTATGCTTTAATTAAAACTAAATTTAAAACTTTTATGCATGGTAGAGTTAGAAGTACTCCATTTTCAGCTCTCTGTCGTATAAATATTTCCAGCCAATGTTCTCTCCTGACAAGTTTTTGCTATAAATTATTTACTTTAATATAAAACACTCATGTAAAAGGTAACATATTATGGGAACCATCTCTATCAATTCTGCTTTCTGACAAAACATTAATTCCATTCTCTATATCTATACTTAACCGAAAGTTTGCTATATTGGAATAACATGTGAAGACTCACAAATACAAGTCAAAAACCAGGAGAGGTTTTATATCTCTAATGCAATCAATTCAACGAAAGGAACAATATCCAGTTCAATTTAAAATCTTCATAAATTAGAAATAGTCCTTCATTGTATTGACTCACTGAGAGACAGATAAAGAGGGGATGAGAAGGAGAGGGTTTTTTTAAACTGGCTTACATTGCTACAGAAGCTTGGGTGTCACATGATATGCTAGAGATTCTACCAGCAAGCTTAACATATAGAAGACATAGTGGTATAATTAACTTTAATTTCCAAAACTGAAAAATTGATGTTGTAACTGTTAGTAGAATGCCACTGAAATCTGAGGTCTGCAATTAAAAGGAGAACATGTCTAAAAATTCTGTACTACATAGCAACATCACCATTTCTCTTCCTTTATTTTTATATAAGAACTTAGCTGCTTTGGATGTCAGTCCACGTAAGGTAATGGAGGAGAGATCTTGTTCTTACTTTGCTCATTTCAATTCATGTTACTTTGAAAATTTTCATGTGTCTTAAAATTTTCAAACATCAAGCTAGATTTTAAAATGAGTATTTGTATAAAGCTGGTATTAAAATGTTTTCAAGGTTAGCAAGCAGAATACACATTTGTTCACATATAGAGACCATAGTTTTAAAGGTTAAACATCATTATTTAAGGTCACATTACCATAGTCTAAGAAATGACTGGCTTGATTTTAATATCTAAATTGATGAAAGTATTAAAAATCTTCCTTCTTCCTAAATGTAGGTTATTAAACTTTTCAAACCTTTCTCTTTGCAAATCATTTTTATTTCATATTAATTCTTTTAAAGTACACCATTCGTCTAAAATATTTAGGATACCTTAATTTTAGACAGTTCTGATTTAAAAGAAAGCTGAAAATGGAAGGTAATATATTTGATAAAATATTATGTCTTTAATTAGATTCTGATTTTATATCTTACTACTTGTTAAGTGATATTATATTACAATTTATTATATGAAAACTCAATGCCAAAAATGTGCCCTTTCTGTGATAGCTATGGCTTGCTTCATTTTTATTAAAATTTACATAAATTTAACAGATTAAAATTGATGACTAACAATACCAACAAAAATGAAGTGTTGGTGATTTAATATTATATTTTGTATCTAGTTTATCATCCAATTAACATCTTGAATACTAAATAATATATATTGTGGAATAAATAATGGTCACTAAATTTCCAGAATTAAGGCCTTAAACACTAGATGTGGCATACCAATTCATTAAATTTCTCTTTTACAGGACAACTAATTTTAAACAGAACCGAAACAATATACAGGGTTTTGATTCAAATGATACCATATAAATGATTCTGATGTTTAAGATTTTTTTTTATGTTGGAAGCTTAATATCCTAGGGCTTTCTGAATAGTGATACTATAAACTTTAAAACACTGGACCTAAAACCGTCTTTAGCTCTTTTAAAACTCACATATTATAGAATCAAATATCCCATTTGCTGTAAAATATTATATCAAAGCATCAGAATTTTCAAATTTCAGCATTCACATCCTTATACTACAAGGATACAGGGAATTATAATATTTGTTGTCAACCTATCCAGGGTTACAAGCAACATTGAAAAGTGATATAAGTGTTCTGCTTTAAAAGACTTGGTCATCCACCTCACCAGAATACCAGCTCATCCGAACAACTTGCTAAACCTTACACACTCACTTCTTTCAAGGCATCAATTGGATTGTATTTGACTAGCTCTTTCAATACTCTTAATGTTGGTGGCCAGTTTTCAAGCATCAAATCACATTAACTATANTACTCCATTTTCAGCTCTCTGTCGTATAAATATTTCCAGCCAATGTTCTCTCCTGACAAGTTTTTGCTATAAATTATTTACTTTAATATAAAACACTCATGTAAAAGGTAACATATTATGGGAACCATCTCTATCAATTCTGCTTTCTGACAAAACATTAATTCCATTCTCTATATCTATACTTAACCGAAAGTTTGCTATATTGGAATAACATGTGAAGACTCACAAATACAAGTCAAAAACCAGGAGAGGTTTTATATCTCTAATGCAATCAATTCAACGAAAGGAACAATATCCAGTTCAATTTAAAATCTTCATAAATTAGAAATAGTCCTTCATTGTATTGACTCACTGAGAGACAGATAAAGAGGGGATGAGAAGGAGAGGGTTTTTTTAAACTGGCTTACATTGCTACAGAAGCTTGGGTGTCACATGATATGCTAGAGATTCTACCAGCAAGCTTAACATATAGAAGACATAGTGGTATAATTAACTTTAATTTCCAAAACTGAAAAATTGATGTTGTAACTGTTAGTAGAATGCCACTGAAATCTGAGGTCTGCAATTAAAAGGAGAACATGTCTAAAAATTCTGTACTACATAGCAACATCACCATTTCTCTTCCTTTATTTTTATATAAGAACTTAGCTGCTTTGGATGTCAGTCCACGTAAGGTAATGGAGGAGAGATCTTGTTCTTACTTTGCTCATTTCAATTCATGTTACTTTGAAAATTTTCATGTGTCTTAAAATTTTCAAACATCAAGCTAGATTTTAAAATGAGTATTTGTATAAAGCTGGTATTAAAATGTTTTCAAGGTTAGCAAGCAGAATACACATTTGTTCACATATAGAGACCATAGTTTTAAAGGTTAAACATCATTATTTAAGGTCACATTACCATAGTCTAAGAAATGACTGGCTTGATTTTAATATCTAAATTGATGAAAGTATTAAAAATCTTCCTTCTTCCTAAATGTAGGTTATTAAACTTTTCAAACCTTTCTCTTTGCAAATCATTTTTATTTCATATTAATTCTTTTAAAGTACACCATTCGTCTAAAATATTTAGGATACCTTAATTTTAGACAGTTCTGATTTAAAAGAAAGCTGAAAATGGAAGGTAATATATTTGATAAAATATTATGTCTTTAATTAGATTCTGATTTTATATCTTACTACTTGTTAAGTGATATTATATTACAATTTATTATATGAAAACTCAATGCCAAAAATGTGCCCTTTCTGTGATAGCTATGGCTTGCTTCATTTTTATTAAAATTTACATAAATTTAACAGATTAAAATTGATGACTAACAATACCAACAAAAATGAAGTGTTGGTGATTTAATATTATATTTTGTATCTAGTTTATCATCCAATTAACATCTTGAATACTAAATAATATATATTGTGGAATAAATAATGGTCACTAAATTTCCAGAATTAAGGCCTTAAACACTAGATGTGGCATACCAATTCATTAAATTTCTCTTTTACAGGACAACTAATTTTAAACAGAACCGAAACAATATACAGGGTTTTGATTCAAATGATACCATATAAATGATTCTGATGTTTAAGATTTTTTTTTATGTTGGAAGCTTAATATCCTAGGGCTTTCTGAATAGTGATACTATAAACTTTAAAACACTGGACCTAAAACCGTCTTTAGCTCTTTTAAAACTCACATATTATAGAATCAAATATCCCATTTGCTGTAAAATATTATATCAAAGCATCAGAATTTTCAAATTTCAGCATTCACATCCTTATACTACAAGGATACAGGGAATTATAATATTTGTTGTCAACCTATCCAGGGTTACAAGCAACATTGAAAAGTGATATAAGTGTTCTGCTTTAAAAGACTTGGTCATCCACCTCACCAGAATACCAGCTCATCCGAACAACTTGCTAAACCTTACACACTCACTTCTTTCAAGGCATCAATTGGATTGTATTTGACTAGCTCTTTCAATACTCTTAATGTTGGTGGCCAGTTTTCAAGCATCAAATCACATTAACTATAGACATCATTGACGATAACACTCAATAATTCTGTTTTAGAAGTCTACTTTATTTTGCTATTAGGAAAGCAGTTTCTGTTGATTTCTGATCTAACCTTTATCCAATTGATTTTCTTCTTTTTCATCATCTCTTTTACTGTTACAGTTAAATCACATAAATTGGAAACAGCATATTCACAAATATTTTCTATACCATCAATATGTATATATCTACCAACTCTCACTTGAATATTAAATACTTGATTTTCAATCAGCATATACAAAAATGGATATTATTCACCCCTTATATTCTCTTGTATTTTTGTGTCATTATCCACCACTAAATGAATCTCCATCCCATAACTGTATGACTCAAAATTTGAAGTCATCCTTCATGAGTAACTTCCTAATGAATCTCCTATCAGCAAATTATAGATAGTAGTTCATCTTTAATTTTTATTTTTTAGGTTTATACACTTTTATCCCTTATTCTACCTTTAAAACAATGGTCTCTGTATGTGAACAAATGTGTATTTTGCTTGCTAACTTTGAAAACTTTTTAATACCAGGTTTATACAAATATTTATTTTAAAATCTAGCTTGATGTTTGAAAATTTTAGAACACATGAAAAATTTCAAGGTAATATGAATTGAAATGAGCAAAGTGTAAGAACAAGATCTCTCCTCCATCACCTTATATGGATTGACAACAAAAGCAGCTTAGGTGCCAAAACATGAGAGTGGGGTCCTATTAGTGAAGAAGCAGCTTATTTATTCATCAAATTAAAGAATTAAATGGGTTCTTAACTAGAAAGCTCACATCTATTGATTATTATTTAGGGTTTGGAGATCACTTTGTGTGATACTGAAGAAGACAAAAATCATCCTATCACATAACTGTGAACCATGTGAGCCACAACTGTGTTCTGCTGGAAGATATTGTGGCAGAATGTAAAGGGAGAAGCCAATTACTTTTTCATTTGTTAAGTTGGAGCTGAAGCCCACTCTCTGAGGTAGAACACATAACTGGCACTAAAAGGTTTTGAAAAAAACGAAATAAAATGGACCATTGCTCTAGAGGAAACCCTGCAATAACATGACTTTTAATGACATATTGCTATACCCATATATCACTGAATCTCTCAGCCCTCATTTGAGAATTTTCTTCTTGAAGTAAGGTTAACACAAATATCTGCTACCAGGCATTATACAGAAAGCCATAGACACTGAGTCCTAAGTGAGATGACTATAAAATCCCTCCCCTCATAGCTCATGGATTTAAGTGAAGGAAGAAGGGTGAAAACTGAAAGAACCACAGATGGTGGATAAATCTAGGAAATCAGTATTTTCCACATAAAACAGGATTAATTCACATTTGAATGGGAAAGCAGCATCTTCCAGATAAAGCAGGATTGATTCACATTTGAATTCGGGGTGATTGGCAGCATGTAAAAGCCGGGTACAGGTTCAAACCAGACACTGAAAAAAGAAAGTAAACGCAAAGATGAATTTCTAACAAAGACACTGTTTGCATTTGATACCAGCTAGAAAGTGAAAGTAAGTTCTCTCTAATGACGTGTGGCTGGATAATCCACCGCACTTCAGCAATTGATCAACACAAAACACATTGTGCTTTTCTATTTCCTTTTTGATCACTTTATGTTGTGTTTGTTTGCTTATTTGTTTTCTGTTTGTCTTACTGATTTTAATATTTCAGTTTTCTCTTCTATTTAGATTTTTATTTTTGTTCTTTTTCTTTAGAGAGAGTGAAAGGGAGTGTGAGGGGCAGAAAAGAAATTAAGGGTAGATAGCAAGAAGGGGAGGAACTATGAGGAATTTAGACAAGGGGATAAAATATGGTCAAAATGCAATATGTGAAATAGTTTTTAAATATTTTTTAAATAAGTGCATCGAAAGAAGTCATTGGTCACCTATATAGAATAAATATCAAAGATGAATATCTGAAACGTCCAATATTCAGATGACAATTGACAGAGGAAGAAAAGGGTACGAGTGAAACTTCAATAAATTTGTTGCAGGATGAGTCGCAGTTCATATAGCATGGGAGGAACATGCATATATATGTATATATAGTGTGTATTTATATATATATGTGTGTGTGTACATAAGATATATACATGTGATTTTAAATCGGAGTAAATGTGAACACACACTGGTCTTTGGAACAAGTGATCCAATAAGATAAATAACTTCAGGTTTTCTTAACAATGGAAAGTGAAAAATGATAATGTATACTTTGAGTTATCAATTTTCTATTTTTTCCTATTTACCAAGAGTCAGTATATTGAATATCATTGAGAAATAGATCTAATATTAATTTCATTTACCTAATTGTTTCTAGCTTCCAACTATGAAGTTCAAAAAAAGTCTATAAATATACAAACATGAGTGTGTAGTCATTAAAGAGAGGCTTGGAAAATCAAGCTGATCTTAAGCTGATGAAGTGTTTTAAAGAATTAAATAAACATACACATGTGAGTCTAAAACAATGTGAATAAATTGTATTCCCATCATTTCCAGTTGAGAATTATTTTCTAGTATCAGAGAAAATATACTTTAACAGCATTAAATTTATCCCAAATATGTCACATTAATAGATTGTCCTAGTATAGCTTCTTTTATTTCCAAACAGTAACAACACATGTACTTGCGCAAGTACGGGGAGAGAGAGAGAGAGAGAGAGAGAGAGGAGGGAAAGTAGAGAGAGCAGAGAGAGCAATGACCATTTAACTTTTTTATTACATTTTACAGAATGGTTAGTTTATTGTTCTTGAAGCACACCCAGTGTGTTTTCTATCCTGGTGCTTTCAAATATTTTATTAATATTAAACTATTTTCTAAAATGTAATTTAATTTTACTCACATGCTGCATGAAAACTTATAAACAATTTTATATGAAAAGTTCACAAAATTGAACAGTGTATAACAAGCCCCAATATCATACATGAGAAATCCAACTTGCAGAAAGCCAGCCACTGAATGAAGCAACATGAAAAATATCAAGAAAAATAAAAACAATGAGTTTATGTGTTAGTTTAATTTCTCAAATCTAATTCAGTTTTGAAATAGTCATCACTTTTTGTCATAGTAGTCCTATAGCGGTTAAATATATTAAAGAAATTTGACGTAGAATAATTGGTCATTTGCTCAATGTGTTCTAAGAAAGATGTGATTCTAGGATTTACTGTGTAAGTTTCTAAATAACAACTGACTCCTTGACAAAGAGGTATCCAATATATAAAATATTTCTGTGCAAGTGTTATTTATGAACATATAAACTCAAAAAAACCTATGAAATAAAATACATACTGTGGTTAATTTGCTTGTAATTTTTGTTGGATTGCTAGTAATGAGAGTGGTGGTGTCTCTTAACTCTTTTTTCCTGCTCAAGGGACCTTTTTTTCTTCCTACTTGGTTGTCTTGTCCAGGCTTGATATGAGGGTTTATGTCTAGTCTTATTGCAACTTCTTATGCAGAGTTTGGTTGCTATCCCTGGGAGACCTGGTATTTTCTCAAAGGAAATGGAGGAACAGTGAATCTGGGGTGGGGGGTGGAGGCATACTGGGAGGAGTTGCAGGAGCCTGCTGGCTAGTTATATTATATGAGAGAATAATAAATTAAAAAACAAACAAACAAAAATCACATCCTGATGGTGATGAATTATGCCTTTTATCCTAGCATTCAGGAGGCAGTCAGATTGATAGTTTTGAATTTGAAGCCATCGGAGACAATCAAGCGAGTTCCAAGACATTCAAGGCTATTGAAAAATCCTGTCTCAAAAAATGAGAAAACAAATCAAATTGAAGCAAAACAAAACAAACAAACAAAGAGCCCTAAATATCCATTGTGTTATGAGATTGCTGAGCTGAAAGGTTTACAATAAATCCCTTAGTAACTAGCTTCTGAATAGATGAAACCCAAGGTAAGCATTTTGATTCAGTTCATTTCTCTAATAAACTGAAAGTTGACAAAGAAGTCTAGACTCCAGAATTTAACCTGAACAAGAAGAGTTTTGTGAAGAACAGAAATCAATTTATACTCAGAAGTAGGGTAATTTTCATGCTAATAAGACCATGAAGTGCCAACATGAAAGGTTCTCATTTTCTCGGGGCAAGGAAACAGTTCTTGTCTATTGTTAATGTCCGGTTTTATTGCTTATTTCTTCATACTATGCGATTAAGTTCATAAAAATATTGTAAACAGCAAAAGAGATATGTTATCAAATACTGTCTCTGTAATGATTTCTAAGAATAAAGAAACTGAAAAATAAATATTAAGATACATGTCTTACTTTAAATGAAGAATGGGGGGACTGTGAAAATGGCTCAGCGGTAATGTAATGGGCTTGTGGACGAGAATGAGAACCTGATTTAAAATCGCCAATGCCCAAAAAGAAGGCTGGGGAAGACAGAGTGGGAATAATGTCTCAAAGAAGGTATGAATATATACAAAGATTCCTGAGGGTTGCTGGACAACCTATGTAATTCTAGGCTCACTGAAGGAACTTTCCTCAATACTAAGATGCTAAGTAATGAAGGATAATAGCTGACCTCAAATTCCCGTTTCTACAATGCTATGAACTCATGTGACTATCTGCTCACACACTCTTACACAACATGTACAGACCTTAAATTAATACTAAGAAATATAGGGACAATGAAAACTAGAAATAGAAATATTGATTATCTAAGAAAAGGAAAATATATTTAAACAAAAATCATGAAAGTTAAAGTAGTAGGCAAATAAATGTTTGCACATACTAGATATCATACTTTTGCTATAAATATGATGTCATAACTTTAATTTTCCTAATACAATGCCTAAATTGCCATAGGCCCCAAATTTGTATTTATTATAATTCTAAGATTACTTAATTTTCTCAAATAGCATTTTATCTACTGAACAACTGAACTAATTTATAATTGGTGGAAATTAACCTTTTCAAGAATTGAAATTGAATAGTCTCATAATCCTACTCCCAAACAAAATTTAGGTTTTTGTTCTATAATGTTCCTCATAAAATTCCAGTATCATACTTATTCATTTATTATCGACTACTTATTTACATTTAGAGAAATATTTTTTCTAAAACATTTCACCACAATATTATTTAATAATACGTGTTAATATAACAAATGTATTTTGGATGCAAATGCTGCATATTAAGTAATACACAATAGTTTTATTACTAAGCCATCTTCCCAGCCCTTGCACTCCTCATTTGAGTAAGCATTACTTCTTGCCATTTACTTTTCTATTACTTTTAAAAGTATATTTCTCTTTGTTTCCATATCAGTTTTCAATGACTTATAACTTTGTGTTTGTTATGTGTTATTTATGATGTATTTGTTTACATGTGTGAGTATGATGTGTGTATGTATGTACAAGTTCATGTGTTCATGGCTAGGGGTGTACACATATTTGGAGGTCACTGACTTTTTTCTTTATCATTTTCCAGCATATGTCTTGAAACAGTGTTTCACTTAACATGGATCTCAGTTACAGGGCTCCACTCACTCTCCAATGAATTCCAGAATTCCTTCTGTACCCAGTTCCCCAGCACACGAGGTACAGGTGGATATTTCTGGACTCAGCTTTTTTTTTTCTTTTTGAGTGCAAGGTATCTGAATTCAGGTCTTCATGCTTTTGTGAGAGGTTCTCACTAATTGAAATCAGCAACCTAACAAGTGAGAAGTCTTGTCTCAAAATCAAAACATCAGAACACAAAACAATAAAAATACATGCTCTATGCAGATCAATTTTGTACTTTGTTCCCCAAAAAATGCACATTGTACAAATTTCACTTTAATTTTTCTCTTTATTTTGAATTGGCATAAGTACAGGATTGTTACAGTTGTGGCATTTGTACCATAATATCAAATCTCTCTGAATGCTTAGTCATAAAAGAGTAAGCAAACTGTACAATTGTAGTACTCAACAACAGCATAATAATAGTATTCATCATTGACCTTTATCTGTTCATAAACATGGTGTTAAAAATAAAAATAGGCAAAAAAAGAAGTTGGAAGTAATGTGAAAATGAAAAGAAATGTGTATAAATGGTATTGTGTATAGATGGTATGTTCAGAAGAATCTGTAATTGGTATCTGTATTTTAGGGGTATTGAAGTGTATTAATAAATATTGAAATATTCTTAAATGTTTTTAAACATATTAAATAAACAAACATACTACAGAGAATAAATGCCCAAAAGCTTATGAAATTCGCTTGATCTGTCACTGAGAAAAGTAGGAGTAATTCTACACAATAGTATTGGTGTAGAGATTGTAGGAAACTTAAACCATTCCATGGTGTAGCAAACAGAGCTGACTGATAAATGAAACTATTTCAGAGGTGTTTAAGGTAAAGAGTAATGATCCCTTCTGGGAATAGACTTGTTCTATCTTTCTGTCAGGGTAAATATATGAAAGAATGGTATGGAGAAGTTGGGAATTTTCTTTCTATTTATCCTCTCCATAAAGATTAGGTGGCAGAGAAAGATCTAATTTTTCTAGGTGGGTTGTTCTGATTGTTGTTTTCCAAGCTCATCCTTAAGAATTTGTACTTTTAAAGATTTATGCATGATTCACCGTGTTCATCACAATTTTGACCATAAAGAACAACCTTTAGATTGTGTTTGATATTACAATATTGATTATAGCTTAGAAAAAAAGAGAATCAAAATGTAATGTTCCATAATTTGTAACAGCAAAATTACCAGCCCCTACTATGAACATGTTTTCCATTCTCTAATTCACTAATAATTTTTATATATAATGATTTTTTTTGAAATTTGTTCTGGAAACATTCTAGGACTATACCATGATTAGCTTCTGTGACCAAGGCCAAAAAGAAAAATAATGGTAGCTAAGCCAGTTAAGAACAGTTTTCCAATGGAATCATGGTTTTTATATATATCCTAAAAAGATCATGGTTTTCCAAAGACAACAAAATTTACTCATAAATAAACTCATAATTAAATAGAACTACAAAGAAACTAACCTGATAGATTGTTTTAAATAACATATAATCTAAAGTGAAATAAATGGGGTGGGTAAAAATACTTTCAGAATCTCAAAAATAGCCATTATATAGCACAGATGAAAACACACATGAATTTCTGATTGCCTGCTTTTGTACANGAGAGAGAGAGAGAGAGAGAGACATATTGATTATTTAAGAAAAGGAAAATATATTTAAACAAAAATCATGAATATACATATATATCTACACAACTCTTTTACAAAATGAGAATATATTTTACAAAATAAGAATATATTGGATTAAAACAAAAAGTAGATATTCTGATTAAATAAGAGACATGAAATAATTTTGTTTTTCAAATTTTCTTAATAGTTAATTATAAAGCTTATTTGTGATCTGATCTCTCAGACAAATGTAAATTTTATTTATTTATTTTGTTTTACCTTTTTTGTTTTGGTGTACTTTTATCTTTTATAAATAAAATTAATATTTCATTAATGTGAAACTAAAAATTTATAGTATATGTGTAGGCAATTATTAGTAGGTACCAGTTTCTACTTGATACAACACATTATATTAATTGATAATTTAATGCACCTCTTAAAGTTGAAACAATTTAATAAACAACACATGCTCAAAGTTTGAAATTAGTATTTTAAAAACTAGTGATAGCAATCTTTTAAAATGAAAACCATTAAAGCACAGTATCTTGTTTTCCTTGGAACACACTGCCCTTTCTATATTATTTCTCCATGACTCATTTAAAAGGACATTATGCGCACAAACTATTTCCAAATATCATATCATCATTTATAATAGCTAGTGTGTGTGTGTGTGTGTATGATAGAGATTCCAATATTGTTACGTTACTCATGTCTAAATATTAGGACAGTTAAAAAATGCCTCAAACCATTACTGTTATTTTAGCTTTTTGGTAGAAGGCATTTGTGAGACAATTATATTAGACACAATGACATTGTTGCATAATGCCACATGTTCAAGATTCTCAGTTTAAATCCAATAATTTTCATGAAGACTGAGCACAATTTATCAGTATGTTTTGTTGCCTTGAGTGACACAAATTATTTTCCAGAGATCTTTGCTTGGGAATCACTCAATTCCCCAAGTTTTGTAACTGGAACATTTACCATCTGGCATATGCTTCATGGTAGTGGAGAGCTACAAACATATCATATATATGTGCTCTGGTGATGATACTTTTATTTTTAACTTTCCCTCTCCATGAATATCAGTGCTCATGCTGACAGAATTTCTCATAGAAATAAAAGACTGTTTGCCATATATTCACATTTTCTGACATAATTAAGTTTGTGAATATGTCAGAAAATGTTCCTATCAGTAGTATTCAAACTTACTTGAAATGAAATATCACCTGGAGAACTTGTAAAATGCAGATTGCATGAGGTTATCAAGTAGACTGGGGAAGTTTCACATCTGCATTTTTAATAAATCATTCTAGTCGATCCCAACCAACTTCAACCACATAAAATCAATTTATATAAAATGCACCTTTGTAAAAGAATACATTATAATTTCAAAAGATTAGTTTAAAAATTCAAAAAGATAAATACTAGGCATGTGTATTCAACAATATTTGACAATGTAATATTTTATTCTGTACTTATATGAGTGAAATTAGGATGAAAGCTTTAAGAGTTTATATTTTACTCCATACATATTAAATGATGCTTTAATATTATAGTGTTACTACTAGCACTATGTTTATAAATGTTATCTTCTGCCAATGACAACAATATACATCTTGAAAAATGCACAGTTTACTTACCTTTATGCCAGGAAGTGGTAGGGGCACAACAAATATATTATTAAATAAATACCTTTATTTCAATTTCTGCTTATATCAGTGATTTGGGTACTTGAGAAAATAAATATTTGAGATTTTGGAGTTTGGAATCAAGAACTCATCTATTCAAGTAGAGATTAGGACATAACAAGATGTTAAATTACATTAAATAATCTATTAAACATATTAAATAATAAGAAATGCTTAATATGATGGAAATATATACCACTATTTTAAATCATGGTAAATTCACAAATCTTTAAAATGATAAAAATATAATGCATTCAAATATATAAGTCAAAAGTATTCCTCAGCTGCTTTACCATTAGAAATTGTTACACTATTTAAACATCCTTCAAAAATTTAAAAAAGAAATTGAAATTGCCTTCATTTTAATCCACTACCACAGATGTTATTTATGCTGAAATACTGGCAGAATTAATCTAAGTTTATGTGCATGAAGATTCCTGCATTTTACAAACTGTATCTACCTTATACAATAAATCATATTTAAGATTAGTTTCTAAAATTTAATCAATAATTTCTTTTTTCTATTTCATGTTTATACCACCTAGTTATCTCTCCCTTTCCTTTAGCTTACACCTTGGTCATAGTTTTTTATTACAATTGCTGAAAAATTCATACATGCCACACTTAATAACACAAGGAAAGTCACAGTTTTTGTAATCTGCAATTTCTTGAAATTTTCACCTATTTTTCCCGTTTATATTTAGTATTTTCTAATATTTTTCACTTCCTTAACTATTGGATATACAAAACACTTAAGAAATTTTTTAGCAATCCTTATGTATATCTAGTTTTGAAAAAATGTATGCATGATGTAAACAGAGTTAAATGGCAAGCCAACAGCAAATATCAAATTAAATGGAGAGAAACTCAAAGCCA
>LOEQ01005574.1:81505-91909 GCA_001685075.1 Bramus lutescens | reverse complement strand
CTCCCCCGGGGCCGCCGAGATGCTGGAAGGGGAGGAGGAGAGGGCGGGAGGGAACCAGGGGGAGGGAAGGAGGGCTGTGTTTTGTCTTAATGTCTAAGCTAGAACAACCTCCTTCTGGGTGTTGCTCTGGAGCCTATGGGTCGGGTTTCAAACCACGTTTTGTGAGAGCCCCCTCCTCCCTTCCCCTCCTTCTCCCCCACCCCCTGCCGGTGTGCACGGATCGCGGGTTTATGGAGATTAATGTTCAGAAGGAGGGAGGGGGAAGTAGGAAGGAGAACGAATAATAATAATCCTAATAACCTGTTGTCGTGTGTTGGGGGGGTTGTTGCAGATCAGAAGAAGGAGGAGGAGGAGGAGGCAGCAGCGGCGATGGCTACAGAAGGAGGGAAAACCTCTGAGCCAGAGAATAACAATAAAAAACCCAAAACCTCAGGCTCCCAGGTAAAAGCAAACGTTAAAAAAAAATCAACAGGAAGCTTTAGGGAACATAGGGAGTTATGCCCTCTAAATACCCAGAAGTAAAGAACAGAATAAAAATGCTTAGCCACTCAAAGCATCTCTTGAGTGAGAAACTTAAATTGTAAATTCATGAGTATTTCCCCTAGTTGAGGCTATAACGATGTTTAGAATTTCACCAGGAATTCAGACTGGTAGAAAACAGTGTCTATTTTCCCAAGAGCATTTTGAGTTCAGAAGAATAACACTTTAAGAAAGTTTACCAGAAATTTCCTTTTTTATTTAAACTTTATGTAACAGGACTTGCATTCTTATTCGTATAGCTTCTACCTGCTTTTGTTCATATTTCCCTTTTAATTCTGCTGCCTTTTGAGTATGTTCTGATACTTAGAGCTCTCAAAATAAATAACCCCCTCCCACTACTGTCTTCCACTAAATCCGCCCACTTTTTCCCCCTCCCTCTCCTTTCCCCTCCCATTTTGGGTAGGACTCTCAGCCCTCTCCTCTGGCTTTACTGGCAGCTACTTGCAGCAAAATAGGGACTCCTGGTGAAAATCAAGCAACCGGACAGCAGCAGATTATTATAGACCCAAGCCAAGGACTGGTCCAACTTCAGAGCCAGCCGCAGCAGCTAGAACTGGTGACAACGCAGCTTGCTGGAAACGCTTGGCAACTTGTTGCCTCCACTCCTCCTGCTTCAAAGGAAAATAACATTTCTCAACCAGCTTCTAGTTCATCTAGTTCTTCCAGCAGTAATAATGGGAGTTCCTCTCCTACAAAAACTAAATCAGGTAATTCTTCTACCCCTAATCAATTTCAAGTCATACAAGTACAGAATCCAAGTGGTAGTGTACAGTACCAAGTGATCCCCCAACTTCAGACGGTGGAAGGTCAGCAAATTCAAATCAATCCAACTAGTAGTTCATCTCTACAGGATTTGCAGGGTCAAATTCAGCTCATTTCTGCAGGTAATAATCAAGCTATCCTCACTGCTGCTAACAGGACAGCCTCTGGTAATATTCTTGCTCAAAACCTGGCAAATCAGACAGTTCCAGTACAAATTAGACCTGGTGTTTCAATACCATTACAGTTGCAGACCCTGCCTGGTACTCAGGCTCAGGTTGTAACAACCCTACCGATTAACATTGGAGGAGTGACTTTAGCTTTGCCCGTGATAAATAATGTGACTGCTGGAGGAGGGACCGGACAAGTTGGCCAGCCTACTACCACTACTGATAGTGGGACTTCCAATGGGAATCAGTTAGCTTCTACGCCCACCACCACCGCTTCTGCCAGTACTATGCCTGAATCGCCCTCCTCCTCTACTACTTGTACAACCACTGCATCCACATCTCTAACAAGCAGTGACACATTAGTGAGTTCAGCAGATACGGGCCAGTACGCAAGCACATCAGCCAGTAGTTCTGAGCGCACCATTGAAGAATCGCAAACACCTGCTGCTACGGAGTCTGAAGCCCAGAGCTCCAGTCAGCTTCAGCCCAATGGGATACAAACTGCCCAGGATCAGTCCAGTTCTCTTCAGCAAGTGCAGATTGTAGGCCAGCCGATCCTGCAGCAGATCCAGATCCAGCAGCCTCAGCAGCAGATCATTCAAGCGATTCCACCACAGTCATTTCAGCTGCAGTCAGGGCAGACCATTCAAACCATCCAGCAGCAGCCTTTGCAGAATGTTCAACTTCAAGCTGTCAACCCGACTCAGGTGCTTATCAGGGCTCCAACTTTAACACCTTCAGGGCAAATCAGCTGGCAAACTGTCCAGGTTCAGAATATTCAGAGTCTTTCAAATTTGCAAGTTCAGAATGCTGGGTTATCTCAGCAGCTAACCATCACCCCCGTGTCTTCAAGTGGTGGCACAACTCTTGCTCAGATTGCTCCTGTGGCTGTTGCTGGTGCCCCAATAACTCTGAATACTGCC
Source organism: Bramus lutescens (assembly GCA_001685075.1). NCBI lineage: Eukaryota > Metazoa > Chordata > Mammalia > Rodentia > Cricetidae > Bramus > Bramus lutescens. Next base: position 89,517 of record LOEQ01005574.1, on the reverse strand, counting down.
CAGCTTGCATCAGTGCCTAACCTTCAGACAGTGAGCGTTGCCAACCTGGGTGCTGCGGGCGTTCAAGTTCAGGGAGTTCCAGTAACAATCACTAGTGTTGCAGGTAAGCTACATCTTTTCTTTTTAATCTCTTATTAGCAGGGCTTAGTGACAGAGCTATTGCTCCAAGTTCACTTTTAGATTTGATACACCTCTGAGGCACACAAACTGGTGAGAAGTCAAAGCTGGACTATTACACCACAACCACATATTGTTATCAGTGCGCTCTCTTTATTTCTGTAGCTTTTAGCACTCAGTTTTGTGTGTCAAATTTGGTTAATAATTTAAATTATTTCATAAAGCATCATTTTCTGATTAGAGCCATAATTTTAGAGATCATATTTGAGTACGCTTGAACTCTTCCGGAAGAGGAGCTCGGCTCTTCTTGCTGGAAAGTTGGCTTAAGTTGAATTCGGATATGGTTGTAAGTCTTTTAAAATGCTATTTCTGTGTAAGAAGGTTTTGGCCTTCTCTTGTCTCAACATTTTGTTTTTGAGGCATTTTCATTGTAGTGTCTAGAGCGGTTTTAAACTAGCTACTGTTGCAGTTAGGATAGAAATTAAAGTTACAAATTGAAGTTATATCTTCTTTTTGCTCCACTCAGGATTAGCTCAAGAGTGTGACTTTAATGGTACTTGATGTATAAAGTTTAAGGAAAAGGCTTATTAAAAATGTTCTTATTAAAAAGTCTTATTTAAAAGGTCCTTATTAAACGTTTTGAATTATTTAAATGTGTCATGTGTTTAGTGAAAAGCGAAGCTGTAGGTAGTAAAATGTCACTGATTTGAACAAATGCTGGCCGTCTTGTTTTTAAAGCAGCTGTAGAAACAGTTGCTATTTCTTATACTTAGAATTAGATACATCTAAAGTACTTCAAAACCTAGTTCTGGTAACTAGTAGAATCTTTTTTGGGAGCTGTCTTAACTGTACTAAAAGTCTTATTGTACTTAGACTTAATTCTGAGTTGGTAGAAACTTGCTTTGATTTTAGTACCTTTGGTTTTTCAAATTTTGTTAAATAAAATTTTCTGTTCTGGTATTTTAAGATTGAATATGCTTGTCTTTTTTGAATGACCTTTTGCAAAATGAGGTGTAGAAAAATTAAGATGGGTTCTTTTTCCACAAAACTCAAGCCGATGAATACTTAAAAGTTATTCATAGAGAGCCTACCCATTCAGGAGAACCTAATTACATTTTCATCTCTTACCTCTAGCAACACTGCCCAGTAGAACTTTGTGTGATGTTTGCATGCTGTGTCTGTCCTCTCCAGAGTTGTCCTCTAGTTCTGCACAGTGGCTGGGCATGTAATACATGGTAAAAGTAGTATGACTGAGGAACTGAAGTCTAAGCTTTATTCAAGTAACCACTCTTAGCTAGTGGCTCTTATCTCGATACTGTGCATATATTGTCAGTGTTTTCAGTGTGATTCTTCACCTAAAATTTTAGTACCCAAGTATGTAAATGATGGTTCTGTTTGCAGTCCTTACTCTGTAGTTCCTGCTCATTCTAAAAACTAACTGAGTGTTGCAGAACAGTGCCTGGGTTTGCTGTTTTGAATAATAGTTTGCATTGTCAAAGCAGAAATTATTTTATTTACATTTCATCTTGCCTGTTAAACATTAGTGAATTGTGGTTCATAGCACTGAGTAATTAATCAAGTGGGTTAGAAAAATGGCCAGTTCTTCTGCTCTCTAATTAATATTTAGCAATCCAGAAATTTTCTCTTACTAAATGTGAAGGTAATCCAGTATTCTGAACCCGCAACTCCTGGAACGGTGCATTATAAACAATGGAAGATAAAGCTTTTAGGGATAAAATTTGGGGGAAGAGGTAGAATCAATAGTGAGTCAGAAGGCAGAACTGGGAGCAGGTGGTGCTAAGCCAGTTAATACGTGCCCAAGTGTGTTTGGTTGACAGATAGCCATTTTAGTCACGCTGCACACGATACCCCAATGAACACTCTAAAATTTTTTTTAGCTATGTTTTTTACTTAGAGTTTGCATAGTTTAGGAGATCTGCTTAAGTGAAGTCCACACACGAACTTTCCTCTCTTGCTGAAACCCAACAATTTAAGATTTTGTTGATACTCTAAAGAGATGATTGTAGTATAAAGAGCAGAAGTAGACCTGATTTCCACAAGTTGAGTGCAGTTAATTTAGGTTTAACTGTTGGCAGTTTTATCCTGTTACCTAGCAAACTGGACAGTATTCTTTGAAGGTTCAGAACATGGGAACGATGTTCCAGAGTGGTTACAGTGAATCTAATGAAATTGCTTTGTTTTAATTAATTTCTTTTGTTTTTACTTTTAAAATACACTAGAAGCAGAATGCTAAGCGCTTTATAAGAAGAAGAGAACACATGCCTACATCCCTTTTATAAATGAGCCCTAGTTTAGAGTTACTACTTTGGGTTGCCGTTTTCTGTTATTTCAAACCTTTTCCTTTCCAGAATTGTGGTGTTGAATTTATGGGAAAATATTTACTGTTTATTAAATTAAAATGTTATTTTACTTTTAATTGATACATAATTCATGTACATAGTTGTGGGGTCTAATGTGATAGTTCAATACTCTACATTGTGTGTTGATTAGATCAGGGTGCTTATGTCATCACCTCAGACATTTGTCATTTCTTTGTCTTGGGAATGTTCAAAATTCTGTTTGCTGCTCAGTTACTCTCAGGCACTGTTCACTTACTGTGCTTCCGTTGGGTATTAGATGATACTCTTTCTAAGTGACTGTACCCACTTTCCTTCTCCCTAGCCTTGCCCTCAGCCTGCTAACTCCTCTTTTAGACAGGATTCCACACAGTTCAGGGTTGCCTTCAAACTCTAGGTAGCTAAAGCAGGCCTTGAGTGACCCCTCGTCATTCCACCTCCCCAGTGCTGGGACTGCAGATGTGCACCGCCGTGCCCGCCGTGCCTTAGGTACCCATGGATCCATGGGATCACATGTGCTAGCACTCCACCAGCTGAGCTACGTGCCTGGATCCCCTGCTTATAAGTAAGAAAATGCTCTTGATAAATCCCAGAGCTTGGAAGAATTAATTACCTTTGATAGAATAATGGCTAACTCATGAGCGAGACTGAACATTCCTTATGGTTCAGGCTCTTACCTTCTCAGGAAGTAGAGAAGATCTGATATGGATACGGGAGGAAGAATCAGACAAGGCAAATCAAATGGACCCAGATTTTGAAGCTGAAGAGCTTTACAATTTTTTGAAATGACAAGCTTTTTTACTTGGCATATTGTTCAGAAAAATTGCTTTCATTGCTCTTGTCTGAAAATTCTGATTTCTATGCTAAACATCCAACATTTAATCAGTTAAGAGTGTAGTTATAATTAAAGACTTATATACATAAGAATATACCCGATACATTCTTTATTTTCTTGTTGGGAAGAATTTGATGGATAACAACTGAGTTTATGGACCTTTATTTGAGCCATGTTTGGTGGTTTGTACCTTTAATCCCAGTAGGGGTGGCAGAGTCAGGCAGAGCTTTTGAGATATGTTTTAGTTAAGTAAAAATAGAGGTTTTGCCAGTATTCTCACAATGCTTTCTAGTCTTTTTGTTTTGTTATAAACAAGAGCTAATGGGTACTATTGGTTTCTGCTTCAGCAATTAATCTGAGTGGTCCACACTGCCTTTTGCTTGATTATTTGGCAATTTCAGTAGAAACTAAATTTTTATGCTGGTTTTCCCATAAAGGAGGTTGAGACTTGATAAAATGTTGCTGACAATCCAAGAACTTGTCTCTTGCATAATTCCTTTGCTTTATAAGGAATTAAAGTTTCAAACCTGGGGATATAATATAAAGCCAGGAATGGAAAGGCCAGTTCTTAATGACAGCTTACATTTAATTTAAAAGTCTAAATTTAACTTAGTCGAATTAACTTTTTAACATCTACGCTTTCTTCTGTGTTACTCAAAGTAGAAAAGTGGCTTAAGGTTTAATACAGATAACAGATAGTATTTTTCGTTTGGGGCTTCTTAAAACCATACCTGTATATATCATCCTCATACTTATGCTTCGTCGTTTCCTTTTCAGACAGTCAGTTATTCTGTTACTTTTTCAAAACCTTCCAATACTGTGTAAATATCTTGAACTTCATCATAAGGGACGTAAGTTAAGGTTCTGAACTACCAGTTTGACCTTTAGCCTCCAGAAGCTTTTTTTTTTCCCCACAGAAGATAACAAATACTCCATGTAAAGCCACGTTAGTTTAAAAGGACATCTGTGCTGGCTTGCTTCATGTCATCTTGACACAAGGTACAGACATTTGAGAGAAGGGAACCTCAATTGAGAAAATGACTCCATAGGATTGGGCTGCAGGCAGACCTGTAGGGCATTATGTAGTTGGTGATTGGTGTGGGAGAGCTCAGCTCATTGTGGGAGCACTGCTCTTGCTACTGGTCCTGCATTCTGTAAGAACACAAGCTGAGCAAGCCATGAAGAGCAAAGCCAGCAAGCAGCACTACTCTAGGGCCACTGCATCAGCCCCTGCCTTCAGGTTCCTGCCCTGCTTGAGTTCCTGCCTTGACTTTTCTCAAAGGACTGTAACTCAAGATATATTTGCCAAAAAAAACCCTTTCCTTTCCAAGTTGTTTTCATCACAGCAGTAGTAACCCTGACTAAGACAACAGCTCTTGGGAGGCTTTGACAGGCAGAGGAGCTAAGAACACTTCTCATCTCCTTTTCAAATTATTTGTTTGTTTTTTAAATGACAAGGCCTTCCTGTGTAACTCAGGATGCCCTCATACTCACTTTAAGCCCAGGTGGTGGCCATTTTTACTGCCGAGTGAATGAGCAAGTTGTGTCAAAGGAACTGGTACTTGGTGAGATAAAAGCTTAATGAAATTGGCATTGCTAAGGTGACTTAGAATATACTCAAGCCTTTCTCTCCCACCCTCATTCCTAGCCCTCTTTAGAAATGAAGTTACAAGTTCAGAAAGGTTGAGTGACATGGATCTTACAGCAGAGTATGCCATCTTGACTCCATTTGTTTCCCCACTATATTTCTAGCTTATACAAATCTTTTATTAGCACATGAGAAAATAAGACTGAAGTTAGGTCTTAGAGAATTAGAATTATCTTGTTGGTCTTCTCACAGATAGACTGTCCCTATGTCACCTGGATATTCAGTGCTGGCATAATAAATAAAACATTGCTGAAAGATACAGCTCTCCGGGTCTGTTTACTGAAGTTAACGTAGGACCTAGATAGTGTTATTTTTCACTTCTTGGAAGTCTAAATTTAAGAGGACATGGGTCTCATATTGATACTCTCAGAACTCTAGATGAGGCTCGGGCAAGAGGTTTGTCGTGAGTTTGAGGTCTACCTAGCTTACATAGTTAATTTCAGCCCACCTTGGACTACATAGAGACCCTATCTCAAAAAAGTAAGAAATAAAAGAGTTTGTATCTAATAATATTGGTAAATTCTATGTATGATCCTCAGGTCAAAGACATATATCTTTTCTGAAACAATAGCTAGAAATGGATTTTATTTTATTTTTTTAAATATTTATTTATTTTATTATGTATACAATATTCTGTCTGTGTGTATGCCTGTAGTCCAGAAAAGGGCACCAGACCTCATTACAAATGGTTGTGAGCCACCATGTGGTTGCTGGGAATTGAACTCAGGACCTCCGGAAGACCCAGTGCTCTTAGTCTCTGAGCCATCTCTCCAGTCCACTAGAAATGGTTTATAAAAAAGTCAAAAGGACCTTGCTGTGTAGCCCTGACTGGCCTTGAACTCATTAGAAAGTTCAGGCTGACCTCACCCTCCTCCCACTGCCTCCCTTTTCTAGTATTCCATGGATGTGACCATCATATATGAACATTTTTAAAAAGTAGTACTTGTGGAGGAAGAAAGCAAGCATTTACTGTAGCTAATATGTGTTCTGTGCTGAGTTTGTAGTCATAATATTAAAGCACAGAATATTATTTTATGGGTAGGTATTGCGTCCCTCCTGACTGCCGCACTGAGCTTTAGTTGTTTGGGAACAAATACATAAGCGATAAGAGACTGCAAGGATAAGGCCACTGAGGAAGCCTGTTTTTAAATAGTCCATGTTTCTCTTGCTGTGATGTAGAGCCTTACCATTTGTTGAAAGTCTTTTTAAAACCTGGTATTAGCTTTGCTAATATTCTTATAGTGTCATGCTGCTTTGTTTTCATTCTTCATTCTGGGCACTCGTCTCGCACTGCGGTCTCAAGTGGCCACCCCAGTTTACGGTTTGGGCTTACGATGGAGGTTTCAAACATCCACGTGGAATTAATGTCAGTGGTGTCCTTCTGTCTTTGCTTTATTTTATGAGTTTGGAGATAGCATCATCCAACCCAGGCTGTCCTGAAACTGGCTGTGTAGTGGAAGGTGGTATTGAACTTTTTAAAATTGCATTTAAAAGTTCCATTTATGAAACGGCAGCATAGCATATGTGGAGAAAGAGGGCAGTTTGTGGGAGTCACTTCTCTCCTCCTATCATATGGTTCATAGGAATAGAACTCAGGTCTTTGGGCTTGGTGGCATCACTTGTACTTGCTCAGCCATTGCCAGACCCAGCCTTAAATTCTTGATCCTCCTGCCTCTCATCTCAAGTGCTAGGAGTACAGGCATGCACCACCATACAAAGGATTATACTATATCTTAATTTCAATATGGTCCTAACCATATTGAGTAATGAGTCTCAAAGACTCATAGATGGGTACACAATTGGATGAAAAATTCTTTGGTTGTCAAACATAGTAGCAGTGTCTACTGCCTTGCTATTAGATTCTATCCTTGATACAGTCTAACTGTCCCTCCATTGCCTTTTAAGTACAGGGCTGAAGGAATGGCCCTATTTACTGAATTAACAAATGAGAAAAGACTGAAAGATAGCGCCGCTATGATAGGATATAGAATTGAGAGTTAGCGCTTAGTAGGCTGGAAGCGTCAGTGGGGAGATAAGTAAAGCAGATAATATAGTCCACTTAAAGTAGGGGGAATCATGTCCCCACAGGATGCAAAGCCCACCTTTAGCAACAGGACTAGTTACTGGCTTATCATGGGTTGAATTAAAACTTTGTCTATAGACTGCTGCTGCACTGTTGTGTATAGTCTTGGGTGGACATTTTATTGGGATGGTAATAAGCTGATGATCATAGCAAGGATTCCTGGGATGAAAACAGTTAATCCTAGCAATTGTCAGAGTGCGGATTTTCACTGTTAAATAGAAACAAGTGAAGGCATGCTACTGTCTTCAGTTCCTAAGGTGGAAGTGGTTCTGTTAGATTTGAGCGTGGGAAACAGAATATGCTGTGTCCCACATTTCAGAGAAGAGCTGTACCAATAGAATGATTGGTTTTTTTTAGGTAGTTATCTTTTGTCGTTAAAGGCTAATTACCCATCAGAGATTGTAGATTATGGAAGAATTGCTCATGCTATACAGAAAGTTTGATTGGATCTAATTCTAAAACCTAAGAACATGGATATTTGGATGTCTGGTCCTATATTGGGTATGTCTGTTTAGCATATGACTGGAGCACACAGAAACTCTTAAACTTATGGTCCTTATAGCTAATGATCGGGAAGTTAGGGTGGTATTACCTTTGTTATGGTAGAAGTGGTGTAAGGCCAGTTCTAGTCCCGTTCACAAGTACGTTTCTGCTCACCATTATTTTTAGAATTCCTCTGTGTTAGTTTTCTGTTAGTTGCTCTTTAATTTTATGAATGAGAAAGCATTAGTATCTTTACACATCTCGTGTAGTGTCCAACACTGAACTTGTAGTTCAGTATGAACAATGTGGTTACTCTTTTGTAACTGAATCAGGAAAACGATTGGAAAACCCAGGGTACTAATTGAGCCTTCACTCCATGAAGCAGTCACAGCATTGTTTATTTAACTCCTGGACTATGCAGATCCAGAATGTGTGGCTTGCTTGCTTTCTTTCTTTCTTTCTTTCTTTCTTTCTTTCTTTCTTTCTTTC
>LOEQ01005574.1:68847-81485 GCA_001685075.1 Bramus lutescens | reverse complement strand
TTTCTTTCTTTCTTTCTTTCTTTCTTTCTTTCTTTCTTTCTTTCTTTCGTTTCTATTTTTTGGGTTTTTTTATGAGCTCAAAATATCTACTAGGGAAGTTTTTTGTTTGTTTGTTTGCTTTAAACTTTCAGACCAAAGGACAGTTTGAGTAAGGAAAAAAAGTAGTAAGTCAAATATATGAAGGTTCTTTTACCTCAGGCGTAGTAATACGTTTGGGAAGGTAGGAAGTACTTTGTTCCTGTTGATCAGAGAAGTGGGTTCTTGTAGTGGCTTTATTGTTGGTTCCTGCAGACAGAGATAACAAGACCAAGAGTTATAACTTAGACTTTGCTTGGATACTGCCCTTCATTAATGGTTCCATTAGCTGTTACTGGGCAAACTTGCCGAATAGTGATAGACATCCATTCCTTTACGTCATAGTGTTACATACATGAGGCCAGATAATGTGTTTAGAAAGGGCTTTTATAGATTATAATCAAAACCATCTGTGTGAGGTTATGGCAAGCACTCCACAGAGTACCATTCCTAGAAGACTGGAAAGTAGTCAAGGGGAAACTGCTGTAGGTGTCAGTGCTTGGGTTTCTATGAGTTAGAGTTTAAGTGAAAATTGTAAAACAGAGATCAGAAAGCTTTGATCAAAATACAACCAAAGCTACAGGGATAGGTATGTCTACAAGTACAGTAGAAGCCATGTGTTTCCCTGTAGTTAAGAAGTAAATGTCTGCTCTGCTTCATCCTTTGCTAGATCCTGGAAGTATTCACTTTTCTGGAAAGGATGCTTGTGTCAGGCACATAAGACTAAGTACATGATACGCTTGAATGGATATGCACCTGCTTGCAAGCTTGTACTTTTACATACTGGGTTTGGAAGTAGAGAACATATCAGGAGAGCTCAGAAACAGGCGAGACTGGGGAAGTGATGTATGTTGGCAAACATATATACTTACAGAACAAGAAAGCAAAGCTGTAAAGAGATTAGGCCTCATGGCTGAGGCTCTACATGGACTGTTGGAGGTAAGCGGTACCATGTCATACATGTCACTGTGACTGTGATAGTGTAATCTACCCAGTGAGATAATGAATTCCTGGGTCTTCAGCAGAGTGCTCTTTTTGGCCCCCTTTGTGGACAGAGTGCATGTACCACACAGGGAAGTAGACTAGAAAACATATTTTATGACTTTGAATCCTGCTTTGGTTGGGAATTTCAGGCTAGTAGTAATATATTCTTGGCTGCACACACTAACCTTGAGTAAATTTTAAAAATCATTCTACAAACCTTGCAAGAATATAAGTGAGAGTTTTATTTTTCATTAATAGTTATACAACACTACAAAGAATATGTTTTACATTTCATGACTCCCTTTATTAGAAAATGACATGTCATGTTTTTAAAAGATGAACATGTTCATTCTGTGGAGGAAATAACACTAAGGAATAACTTTAAGAAAGCCCAGTGATTGTAAGAATTATATACATAGAATTCATAGTCTTTAACCTCTGTGTTCTCTTCTGTGGCATGAGCTCAGTTAGCAGGGATGCTGTTCTTGCTTCTCACAGGAAACAAGGTGCATGCAGTGTCTACCACTGTGTGACACACTGTGGCTGGCGCAGGAGAAGCAGAGGTCTGCCCTCATGGGCTGTATTTTGTTCTGCTTACGTTTTGTTTTCTCATTCTTCTGTTCTTTACAGGAGCTATTGTTCTCTTCTGCTTTGCAGTGCTGGGAACCAAATGCAAACTCCCGAACTTAGTAGACAAGCACTCTGCTGACATCCATCCCAAGCCCAGGTTTTGTTTTGTATGGGTGTGTGCTTGTGCGTGGATGGAGATTGAGTTAGGCCTTATCTGGTATATGCTTGGCCACTGACCTAATAATACCCAACTTCTCATGTTTTTAATAAATGACAAAATCAAGGCCAAGGAAGTTAAAATAACTTGCTGGTTGTTACAGAATTAGTGAATGAAGATATGGAAAAAGAACCCAAATTCTATCTATGTTTTAAAACTTTTCTTGCGTGCTTTTCTTAAGAAATCTTTGACACCAGTGGAATTGTAGTTACCAAGAGAAGGTTTAGAACTTTCTTCAGTCTTTTGATTATAAATTACCAGTGATAATTGATGAATTTACATTTTAAATAGATTGATTGATACAGCTAAACATATGTAGGGAGAGGGGGTGTGTGTACATTTATTGTACATGTTTTATTTTGTATATTTTTGACTTTGTATATACTCCTCCATACATTTATAGTCTTATACTTTGGCTCATTAAAAACATTGATGAAAAATTTAAGGAGATTGCATTGTATGTGTATTTAAACCCTATTTTATAATTAAAAATATCAACTCAGTTTGGGATATTCATTACAAATCAACTCACCACTTCACATTCCTGCCCTGCCCTTAAAATTACAAAAAAAAACCTCTGAACCCCAAGTACTCAGATGGCTTTCAGTGATGTTTAAATGATTTTGTGGCAACTGTCTGCAGTGGTAGTGACAAATAAGTCACAAACTGAAAGTCACACATTTCCTTCATAATCAGTTTGGGATGAACAGTGTTAACTGATACGTGTAGGGGAGGGTCTCTGCCATGAAACAGTTGTGTACTGGTGGGAATGGGATCTTGATGGCAGCGCTGCCCTGCCTGCACCTGGTCTTCCTCCTCTTTTGTTATTCGTTTGAGAGAGGGCTCCCTATAGCGCAGTCTGTCTTTATCCTGATCTTCCTCTCTCTACCTTTCAAGTACTGAGGTGTATGCCACCACCCACGTGGCTCTTTGGTTTGGTTTGACTAAGCTAATACCATATATGATTTGTAATCTTAAATAGCAGAGACATTTCACTTAGTGTTAAAATACTGTAATTTAAAGGTACAATGTGGATCAGTTGAACTTCGTTTTCTTTTACGAGGTCAGAAGGAAAACCATTGCTAGTTTGAAGTTCAACTGAATGAGACCTATCGATATTTCAAGAAATTTTAAGATTTTGTTTTTCTTTTGGCAAACCTAATGTGTCTTGTTATTCTCCCTTAAAGAGAGAGTAGTTAGGCTTGAGTCATTGTTACAGATTCAGAATGTTTTAGGAAATGATTCATTTGCTAGCATCCTTGTAAATATGTCCATATCCAGCCTGAGGAATAGCAAATAATGAGTGTGATGTGTATGCCACCACCCACGTGGCTCTTTGGTTTGGTTTGACTAAGCTAATACCATATATGATTTGTAATCTTAAATAGCAAGAAACCCTTGGCATTTAGCCCTTACCTGAAACCCTCTAATGTCCATGGCATCAGATACATCAAAGATGATTGTTCAAAGACAGCCAATATTTTTATTTTGATTTCCTTAGTTTTGGGCACAGTTTCAATAACTATCTTTGAATGTGCTGTATGGCCAAGAGTCGTTTTGAATTTGTAATTCGCTAGCACAGCCTCTGTAGTGCTGGGGTTCTGGAGTATGTGATCTCACGAGGCACTATAGCTGTGTTTTCAGACCAGGGACTGTGCTTGCTTAGAGCTTAGCTCTCTAGTTTGCAAGCAACAAGTCCCTGTGTCAGTAGCTACTACGGTCACAGTAACCTTTAGAGAGGTCTCTTGTCCAGTATTGCTTTGTAGTCTTGAAGGAGTTTAAGGTGTTTTTTGTCCTTACAGCTTTACCCTGAGTTCCTCATGACTAGGTATACTAAGGAACTTGCCACATTGTTGTAAAATGTAGATAGTTAGAAGCACACGTCTTAGGTAGATCTTGGTTCTCTCTTTAAAAGAAGTTAAGCTTTTTGCTTCCTATTCTAGCAGGTAAAGACTGTCACAGCTAGTTTATAGCCTAAATGTTCTCCTCAGAGCAGGGTGCTGTTTTGATTTGCTAGAATTTTGTGATTTCCTGGTAGAAGCAGGAGCAAGGAGAGTTACTGTGGGCTTACAACTGCTCACACACAGTGTAATCCTGAACTCTAACTGAACCTTGGCAAGACAGTGAAATCCTGGATTCCATTGATGCCAATGATTGCTTGAATAAAATGGCTTCCTGTGAGACTACTTTCCAGAAATGAAGGAGATTTTAGTTTAAAACTTTTTAGTTATAATTTTTACTTATTTTTAATTGACAGATAAAATAGGTTGTATTATTCATGTACAACATAAAGTTTGAAGCATTTGTGTTGTGGCTAAATATATTATAGTTAATTAGAAACTACATTATTACCTCATAAAATTATTTTAATGGTGAGGATGCTTAATACCCACTCTGTGAAGCAGTTTTAAGTATTTTATTTGCTTGTAGGTTAATCCAAATTTATAGAAACACATTTTAAAACTGTAATTAACAATGATTACTGAGAAATAAAAGCTATTTTGTAAGTATATATCAAAGGTTATGTTGAGGTCTAGCACACCACTGTTATAGAAACTTGAAGAAAAAACCGTTAGTAGACCACTTACACATACTACTAGTAAAGGATTTGTGTTTTATTATTGTCTCATGTGTTTTCATTAGGTTAGTCACACCTATTACAGTAAGATCATTGATGATCTTTGGTGATCGGAAATGACTATCTATTTCTATGTAGTTTGTAGATTCAGGTTAAGCTGTTGGTCCCCTGTTCTACCAGTTACTGTCTGGCATGTGGTGGGGTCTGCTGTGCTCCTTGACTCTCCTTATAAACAGCTATGAAGGAAGATTATGTCTACTTAGCAGACAGTTTTTCTTCAAGAGTTAATGAGCACTATATGTGAAAATATTTTTTTGTAAATGCCAGAACATTAAATAGATGTTACTATTATGCCTTTCCTCTTCTGAATTAATGTGTGTTTTTAGTATTTTTTCATCTTATTTCCTGTTAGATGGTGACCTAAATTAATAACTGGAGTGATAATATATAGCGAACATTAAAATATATTTTTGTTACTTACCTTAAGTAGTGGTATTTCACTTGGATTTTAATAAATAAAACTTTATTATTATTTATTAGGATCAGAAAAGTAAAGCAGCCGTACTGGCCAGCCTTATAAACCATGCAGCAATAACACACATCTTTAATCCCAGTAGCCAAACTAGTTGCCATAGAAATTGGGCAGTGCAGGCCTTTAATCCCAGCCCTAGAGAGAAATATAAGATGGGAGGAGACAGCTCTCGGGCTCAGTCTCATTCTGAGATTCCTGGAGGCAGGATCGCCATTTCAGACTGAGATAGAGGTTAGAACCAGTGGCTGACTGTTTTGCTTTTCAGACCTTCAGGTTGAACCCCAATTTATCTCTCTGAGTTTTATTAATCGTGATTCATTTAAGTAGGTGTGTTAAGATTATCTTTGTGTATTCTGATGCTTTGCTTTCTGGGACCCTACTGGCCCTGGAGTAGCTGCCTCTCCTGTAGTTAGCCAAGTTTGTAGAGATGGTAGTTATCCTGCCAGTGTAATTTCCAGTACAAATAAATCTGTACCCTGATTACTCCCCCCCACTTATGAATTTACACATGTGTGGGTATGTGGAGGCCAGAGCTTCAACCTCGGAAGTTAGTTTTCAAGAGCCGTCACACTTTTAAAAGGTTCATTCATCTTTATTTTATATATTTGAGTGTTTTGTTTGTATGTATGCATAGGTATAGTGTGTTTCTGCTGCCTGCAAAGTCTGTAAGAGGAAACTGGGATTCCTTATAACTAGAGTCACAATGGTTTGAGTTGTGTGTGAGTGCTGGGTACTGAACCCAGGTCCCTCTGCACTACAGCAAGTGTTCTTAACAACTGAACCGACTCTGCAACCCCAGGATATTACATTTTGTTTGTGTATGTGTGTCTATGTGATGAATATTTGTGTATGTGCAGGTATGTGTAGATGCCAGAGAAGATGGTGGGTGTCCTGCTTGTGTCTCTCTACCTTATTCCCCTGAGATAGGATCTCACTAAAGCCAGGCCTGTGCTACTAGCCAGCAAACCCCAGTGTTCCTACCCACTTCCTGCAACATACACACACTGTTGGGGTTATAGGTACTCCTGACCACATCTGCTTTTTCATGGGTGCTAGGATTCAAGCTCATATTCTTGCACTTGCATAGCAAGCACTTTTACCCACTGAATTATCTGCAGCCACCTCTACCTTGTTTATTGAATTTTGTTATCTGGAGCCTCAGTGGCCCTGGTAGGGCTGCCCCTCCAGCAATTTAGCCAGGCATCTGGGGCTCACTGATCCACATAGGCTGGGCAGCCAGCGAACTCTAGAATTCTCTTACTGTCTCCCCTGTGCTGGGATTGCATGCAGATGTACTGTCTCCAACATTTACATGTCCAGGTGCTGGGGTGTAACCTGCGTTCTCATGCTGTGTAGCAAGAGCTTCATCATCTTTTTTGCAATGCTCTAAACCAGATGGCTAGGAAGGAGCAGCATCCATGGTCTAGAGCCCTTTAAATTAGTCAAGCAAGCAGATTCTAATTCCTCTACCCTGTCCTACAAGCTCCTTCCTGCAGACACCACACTAGAGCTCTTTCCCATGATTTGTCCCTTTCTACTTCCTGGTGTTCACCCATTGTTGCCCCCTGTGCATCCTCTCAAATCCATGGCAGGGTTTCTGCTCCTTCTCCTGTAAACAATAAGTAACAAACTATTCAGTGGCTGTTTTCTGTCAACAAGATTATTTTGAATCATTAAAATACTGTTTTGTTTTTAAAGCTATTCTTAGTCAAAACATTTTATAACTAAGAAATAGTATTAAGTAGAGTTAAGGCATTTTTTTTGAAGGCATCTGAATTGAATCAGGTTTCTGAGGGGTGTGTGTGTGTGTAAGCCAATATGCACATGCATGCAGCCATGACATTCTGCCAAAGTGTATGATGCCAACCAACCATAGATTGAACACCATGACTGCAGAAGGGTATGGAGGGCAAAGTCTTTTACCTCATGGCAGACAAGCACAGAAAGTGGAAACTGGGAACCAGTATTACCTGCATTGTGTTACCATCTCCCAACAATCGCCAGAACCCAGAATAGTGCCACCAGCAGGGGAACAAATAAACAAACGTGTAAGGTGCATTTCAGACTCAAACTCCAGTGTGTTACCTGTGTTTCAGCTGTCTTTATTTAATAAGAACAACAAAAACTAAAGCCCATATTAGGTGTGTTTTATCCAAATCAAATCTTTAGTTGTTGGCAATGTCAAGACAATGCAGCTTTTAGTCCTTCAGGCTCAAAGGCACATTCAAATATTAGAAGCTTTTCTTTAGGAAAAAAAAAATTAATTATAGGCAAATTGTGCCAGCTTCTCTCCTTCTTAGGGAAATAGTGTCTGGGGATAGCGATTTGGCTGTCAAATGTTAACCCAATATATAGAATAGTTTCTCCATCTAGAAAAGCTAAACTTCAATTTTAATATGCTTATTTAAATTTTGTTTCATATATTCTGTTTAATGACAGACCCCAGTATGTCTCTTAGCTACCTGCTATAATACCCTGCTTTTTAAATGTTTTTATTGTTTTGTTTTCAGCAGTAGATTTGCAAACATAGAAACTTGTAACAGCCATTAAGCCAGTAAACATTGTTCTGCATTTTTACTCTGTAAAATTATTTGTGTGTGAGAGAGAGACAGAGAGAGATGGAGTGGGAGAACGGCATGGTGTGCATGTGAAGGTCAGAGGACAGAGTGGCAGAGTTATTACTTACCTTCTGCTTTGTTGAGACAGTGTCTCTAGTTGTTCGGCTACTGCAGGCCTGCAATATAAGCTTCCAGGACATTTCTCCTGTTTTTGCCTCCTGTATTGCCTTCGGAATGCTGGATTTCTGGTGCATGCCTCCACACCTTGCTTTTTACATGGGTTCTGGGGACTGAACTCGGGTTATCAGACTTGCTCAGATAGCAGATTTTACTTGCTAAGTCATCTCCACAGCCCCATGTGCATTTTTTGATAAATTGTGCCAAGCAATTTTATTATGAATATTAGGAGGGAAAGTTGTTGGTGGGGGAGGTCAGTGGATTATAATGAAAAATAAGTCTATGGGAAGATGACTCAGTTGGTAAAGTACGTGTCAAGTAAACATGAGAACTAAGTTCAGATCTCTGTCACCCGTTTAAAAAGTTGGGCATGGTCATTCTTCTGTAACTCTAGCACTGGGGAATAAAGACAGTCAAACCCTAAGAGCTGGCTGTCCAGGCAGTCTTGCCAAACAGTGAAAAGGTTAAGGTGGTGAGTTGTTGAGAACACATCTGACATACATGGACCTGTGCACTGCACACTCAAGCATGAACACATTCAGTACATATCCCCAAATGACTACAGAATGCTGTGTAATTGGTGTTTTTTCTTCTTTGCTCTGTCTGGGAGGGGGCACCCATAATATTAAAAGATAAATGCAAGAGCGGAAGGGGGCTTTATGTATTTTATATTGCTGGATCTTTATGTAAATTGAGATCCATGGTAGGCTTTTCACATCTCAAGAAAGGAAGATAATGAAGCCTGAGAAGTGGTTTCCATGTTGACATTTAAGATTGTTTATATCCATGAAAAACTGAAAAATTGTCACTATGTTGTAAGTGGGGCTAGGATAAACTGATGTGTTCTTCATTGATGCTTAAATGGATTATAAGTTAGCAAGAAAAGGTGTTAAATCTTTGCCAGTAAAAATCTTGGTTATACTATATCTCAGCATGTTCTTCTAGAATTTCATATTGCCTTCTCAGATACCTGGCATTTCCTTAATGAGAGAAACTTCTCTGTTTCTCTGAATGAAAGTAATTTTTAACAAAACATTAAGTAAACACTTGAGAAAACCGTGTATGTTTAGCACTGGTCTGATGACCTGGGAAACTAGTGGAGCCAGGCTGCTTCTACCCTGTTGACTTTCTTTTTCCTTAATTGTATTAAATAAAGTGCTCCTTAGTGAGTGTGCTTTGCTCAGTGAGTTTTCTTCTTGTTTTTTTTTTTACCATTTTAATAGCACAACCTTGAACCATGAACTAATGAAACAGAATCTGAGTATGTTTGTTTGTTCGGGAAACTCAGTTTATTTGTTTGTTTGTTTTAATCTTCTACCCCATTTGTCTGTCTCCAGCTCTCACACTTGGTCTCCATAATACCAGAGACACTTACTGAAGCAAGGCTCAGTGGGTAAAGGGCTTACATGTGCAGAAGGCTTCAGTTGCTTCCCCAGAATCCATGTTAAGGCCAGGAGTAAAGGCATGCAGTTGTAATCCCAGCATGGGGGAGTGTTGTTGGGACTTCCCACACCAGGACAGGAGGGTTCCTGGGGCTTAATGGCCAGCCAGTCTAGCTTTCTTGGTGAGCTCCAGGCGGATGAAAGAATTGGACTCCAAAAATAAGGTAGAGGGCTCCTGAGGATCAACACCTGAGGTTGGCCTCTTGCCTGCACATGTACACAGATGAATATGCACACTGCTATACAACAACAATAAAAATATTACGTTCATAATGCATATCTGCTTTATATTGAATATGGGTTTTGTAACTGCCAATAGAAGTTACATTAAATGAATGCATTTTTCTTGTGTTTTCATATTGCACTTTCTTTTCCTACTCCAACGGTATATATTCACTTGGACTGCCATAAAAGATGGTTTTAAAATCCTTTATTTAAAACTAAAAATTTGTATATAATACCAATCTTATAACATTCTCCAAAAGAACTTAATAATTTCAAATTTCTGTATCTCTTCTTATTTTTTTAAACATTTATTATGTATACAGTGTTCTGCCTGCATACCAGAAGAGGGTACCATATCTCATTATAGATGGGTGTAAACCACCATGTGGTCGCTGGGAATTGAACTCAGAACCTTTGAAAGAACAGTCAGTGCTCTTAACCTCTGAGCCATTTCTCTTATTTTAGATACATGTAGCATTCAATACAATATAAATACAGTGCTGGTGAAATAATAAAGTTGTATACATCAAATGAGATGTAATCCCAACTCCCTCCCTCCCCATCCTCCCGCCTCTTGTTGTTTCCTCTTTCTATCATGTGCTGCTGCCTTCCGCCTCTAGTCTCTATCCTGTCTTATTGCATGGTTCTCTTTCCAACTTTCTGGCTTCTCCTCATACTAATTCCACTTGAGCATATATTTAATCTTTAGAAATAGGGTCCACATGGAGAGAACATGAGATGTTTATCAAGACTGAGCTACCTCACTTAGTGATCATATTCCTGTTCCCACTATTTCCATGTAAACATGAATTCATTTTTCTTTGTAGCTGAATAAAATTCCAGTGTGTGTATGTACTTTATTTTCATTATCCATTCATCTTTTGGTAAATCAAGCTTCAATAAACATGGATGGATGTACAAGTATCTCTGTAGTAGTCAGACTTCTTTGGGTATATACCTAGGTATATTATGGCTGAGTTGTGTGGTATATATACTTTTGGGTTTTGGAGAGAGTCTTCATTTGATTTTCTTTTTTTTAATATTTATTTATTTATTATGTTTACAATATTCTGCCTGCATGTATGCCTGCAGGCCAGAAGGGAGCGCCAGACCTCATTACAGATGGTTATGAGCCACCATGTGGTTGCTGGGAATTGAACTCAGGACCTTTGGAAGAGCATGCAATGCTCTTAACCTCTGAGCCATCTCTCCAGCCCTCATTTGATTTTCTTAATGGTTATAAAATCCAGCCAACCTCACCAGCACAGGTTGTTTCTTGACTGCTTGGTGATAAGAGTTCAACTGGGGGGTGGAATCTCTGAGGAGTTTTATCTGTATTTCTCTGATAGCTAGCTAATATTTGAACACTTACACTTCTTTTTGAGAACTGTATGGTTTCTTAAATGAATTATAATGCCAATATCACAGGTTTGAGAGTTTATTGTGATGAAGAAATTTAAAAATACCTTAGAATTTGAGTTGAAAAGGAAATGTAGCTATCCATAGAAGGGATTAAGCTTGATAATAGATAGTTTTACAGTAAAGGTCATGCCTTTCTTTGAGCACCTCTTCATACTATTTAAATTAGTGTGCTCCATCACATTTACACATGGTTCTTTTTTCCAGGTTAATTACTGTAAGGACAACATTTATGCCAAACTCATCAGGAAAGTGAGCAACACCTTTTCTTTGCTTGTTTTTACCCTTCCAGAATAAGCCAAATGTTATTTGTATCCAAGAAAAAAAAATACTAGCTATCTGATGGTTTTCCTCTAAATGTTCATCCTCTTCCATTCTGAGAGGCAGCGAAAGGAGCTGGCCACAGCCGAGCCCTGTGCTGTTGAAAATAGGGCTGCATTGCACAGTGGAATGTGCTCGGTGGTGTTTATGGCGGAAGTAATTCCTCTGAGTTTTTAGAGAAAATTTATGGCTACTTCACTTACACTTGAAAGTAGAAAGCAAGCGTTTTCCTGGTCATTTCATTCCATTTGCTGTTTGGAGATGCATCTTGAAATAGCCGTCTCTGTGAGGTTAGTTTATGCTCCATGACAAGTAACAGTGTTGGACTAGACTCTCTTGGCCCTAAACTGTGCATCTATTTTAAGAGATGACCCTAAGAACTGACAGAGTATACTGTACCCTCTTAACCCCGAGTGCCAGTTCTGTATTTCCAGGGCTGGAAAGATCACCTAGAAACATCTATGGAATTAAGGCCTGTTAGGAATTCTTACACCTATCTATATGAGTTGCCTGTTTCCTTGTAATTTCATTAAAATACATATTAATGTATGTGTGTGCTTGTGGAGAGATATGTGCAGACATAGAAATCATGCTTTTTCATGTACTTTGAGCATAGAACAAAAAAATTCAAAGGGTTATTAGATGATTAGTATAATAAAATTAATTGCCTTTGCTCATATTATCTGTGATTATACCAGTTTGCTATTCTCTTCTTGTTTTACCCCTTTAATAGCCAGTGTCCTTGGTTGCTGTCTTTTGCTGCTTGCTGCCTCTCAAACACTTATGCTTTGTGGTTATTTCTTATATTCTCATTAAGAACATGCATAGTTAAGACCTGAGTCCTTTTGTTTTTATTAAGTTCCTGCTGTATAGTCAGTGCTGAACTCAAGACTCGCTGTTTTTGCATCCAGCATGCTGGGATTACAGACATGTCCATCCTGTCCAATTGAAGTCAAATTATGAGACAGTGGAGGTATACACCTTTGCCTTCCTGAAAGCTTATATTCTAGTGTATAGGAATAATCTACGATAGCAGATACCAAAATTGAAATGAATGATGAATGGTAGTGATTCTGAATTAAGAGTAGGGCAAAGCCACTGAATTCCAGGGCAGAAATAAAGGTTATATGAAACTTGAACTGATGCTCTGAAGGAGGCCCTGAGGAGCATGAGTCTAGAAGGAAGGGATTGTAAGTTGAAGAGACAGCAGGTACAAAGGACAAGGAAATAGGTGTGTGTTTTGGCAGAACAGTCAGATAATGAAGATGGATAGAAGTCCAGATTTCAAATGACAGTAAGGGTAGGTGGTAAATCACAGAGGAGATGGTAAATGTGTATGGGTTTGAGAGGTAAGAGAAGGTAAATACATTCAAAAAGTGATTTATCATCTAGCACATATGGGAGAAACCAGTATCTGGGCCATATATATAACTTAGATAATCAGTAAAAAGAAATCAAATCTTGTAGCCAATAGCATGTTAAGAATTATTCATAAAAGGAAGCCTGACCATCTGAGCTTGATGCTGGAACCTACCTCCCT
>LOEQ01005574.1:46244-68735 GCA_001685075.1 Bramus lutescens | reverse complement strand
CTCTCTCTCTCTCTCTCTCTCACACACACACACACACACACACACACACTTAAATGTAATTTTTTTTTTGAGACAAGATTTCTCTGTATAACAGCCCTGGCTATCTTGGAACTCACTTTGTATATCAGGTTGGCCTCAAACTCACAGAGATCCATCTGCTTCTGCCTCCTGAGTGCTGGGATTAAAAGCATGTGCCACCACACCTGGATTAAATGTAAAAATTATAAGAAATAGCATTTAGAAAAAAAAAGAACAAGCTAGAACAAGCTTGAATTCTGGTGTTTGTAATCCTAAAGAGTAGTTCAGTATCCCACTGAAACTGCTCAGTTTACATTGGAGATTGGCTGTGAGAAAGTCAACATTCTGGATTTAGAAGGCATCTTCATAGAGATGGATTGAAATGGTGGTGGAATGGAAAAGTGACAAGGGGCACAGTTGGAAGTGATAAAGGATGAGACCCTGAATGAGGGCTATGCTCGGTCTCTGAGGAACAGAAGCAAAAACTTAAGCCATGACAAATGGAAACTTGTCTGGCAGAAGTAAAGAACAGAATGATATATGCACTGTATTAGCTAGTATGAGCACGAAGAGGATACGTAGGACAGTAAGTATCATTGGGCTTTGTGTATGAATCATTTATAAGCCTAGTGACTGTACTGTTTAGTGTAGTATCCCTAGCTGAATGTGGCTTCTTAGGGTAAAACTTACAAGATAAATTCATTCTGTGACTGACCCACTGTATTTCTAGTGTAAATAGGCACGGATGTCTAGAGGCTTGTTGCGCAGCACTGCTGCAGTGCATGTTCATTTATTTTTATTCTCTCTTTTTCTCTCCTCCCACTTATTTATTTATTTAATGTATGCTGGGTCCTTCTTGGCTTGGATCCTGGAACCCTGAGTAGGGACATTGAGGAAGAAAGGACAGAAAAACTGAAGTCCTGTGGGGTGTGTGCGCTCTCTGATGCAGTGCCGCCTACTGTCACTGCAAGCTAGAGCCTCAGCATGCAGTACGGGAGGAGTTGGCTAGTTTCAGTAGGTCTCTATAGGCTAGCAGTCTTGGGCTGTAAACATTCTGGAGGAAGAAGTTGAAGTTGCTAGTTTTCAGCTATGCTCATCCCTCAGTCTCAGTAGCTCCTGAGGAAAGCTTCACCTTGAGGAGCCTCAGCCATATGGGGAATGACTTAGCCTTTGAGGCCTTGCCATGGTTATGCCTGTTTCAACAGCAGTACACATTCACTCAGGATTTTGCTCACTCAGGATTTCTTCTACTGTGTCTCTCTCTCTCTCTTTGCATGTATTTTGTGATATGTGTGTGTACGTGTGCACATGCATGTGTGCAGGTACATATGTGTGTTCATTTGTATAAGCCAGAGGACAACCTCAGGTTCTCATCCTCAGGAAGGGTGTCCACCTCCTTTGAGACAGGGTCTCATTGGCCTACAGCCCACTCATAAGACAAGACAAAGAGATCCTCCTGTGTTTACCCCACTAGCACTGAGATTACAAGTATGCACGACCATGCCTAGTATCTTTACCTGGATTCTAGGGATTGAACTCTGGTCTTCCCTTACTATTTAAGCCATCCTGGGAGCCCTGTGGCACATTTTTACCACCACAGAAACTTCAGCAGGATGATTCTACTCCATAAAGCTTAAGAATCCTAGCCAAACCTTCAGCTATTGAAATAGGATGATTGAGAGTTTGCAAGTATAGGATATACTTCAGAGAAGGTGATGCCTTGGGGCTGATACAGAAAGGCTTTGGAGTGATTGTGTTTATTCATCTCATAAATATTGAGCTTGTTAGGTGCAAGGTGTTGCAGTAACTACAGAAACTGATGTGAAAGAGAGCTTTCTAGCACACATGTTTGGTGAGGTCTATTGGGGATTCTGAGATTCTAGTTATAAAGATAGTGTGATGATGCATTCAGATGCAAAAACCTGTGAGAACATAGGAGTCTGGCATGTAATCATTGCGGGTATTTGTGTGGCTAGAAATTAATCATATAGACAAAGAAAGGACCTTTGTGGTCAAAGGACATACATATAATAGCATGTTGTCATCAGGGCATTAAGGATAGCGTAAAGCGGGTACCAGAGTACTCAGATTACTCGTTATATGATCTTGACAACGATGATCAGGCCATGAGAATTCTTCTCTTAACAGGAGGAGTTTAAAATCTATCTTTAAAGGTCACTTCAGTGTTCCTTTTGTGGAATATTTGTCATGATATTTAGATTGTAGATGGCTCAATATGGACCATGCCGAGAGGAGGCTGTATTTCTTTAAAGAAGTTGAAATAAGTAGGAACAATTAGAAGTAAAAAGGTGTGTCTTTGTTTTGACTGTGTGTGTGTGTGCACATGCATCCATTTTATAGGTGTGTTTGTGTGTATACACATGTACATTTTCATGTAATAGCCAGAGGTGTTGGTGGTAGGTAATTTCCTCAGTTGCTCTTTTCTTTATTTTTTGAGACACTATTTCACTGAACCCAAAGCTCACTGATTCGGTAGACTGGCTGGCCAATGAGTGCCAGTGGTCTGCCTGTCTTCCCCACCCTACCACCCACAAGCTAGGGTTTATGTATATGTAGCCAAAGGCATGCCTGGCTTTTTAAGTGGGTGCTTTCCTTCCTAGTTTAGGGATATTCTGAGGAGGGAGGAATGTCTTTAGACATTTGCTTTGATAGTCAGGTAATATGCCTAGAGATATTTTGTGTCTCCAAGCCTCAAATAGTATTCCCAGTTCTCAAGGAAAGAATGTAGCCATTTTGAAAAGAATTCACAGCTCTGGGTTTTGGCTAACCTACATTCATATCTGTGTTTTACTACTCAGGGTAGTAAATGTGTACAAATTTGGGAAATCTGTATATCTTCCCTGTGTTTTAGAAGAGAGCATTTAATGATTAAATATAATATGTTGAATTTCATTCCCACAATTTAGTCAGCTCCTTAAGCATGAATGACATTATATTGCAGCTCTTCTGAATTGATTGGGAGGGGGTGACATAGCTTAACAATGGTCTCCCTTCTCTAATCTAGATCATTTAAGTTGATTAAGACCCTTCCTGTTTTTCCTCCAACACTAATGGGAATTGTAATGATATATTGTGCTGGAATTGGCTATTGTAGGCCAGGCTGGCCTTAAACCCTTAATCCTCCTGCCTCAGCGTCCATGCCTGGAATACAGGTATACATCATAGGCACATACCATCATGCTGGGCTCCTGGAGGATTTTCTGCTCTTTATCTCTTCATTCTTTTAAAATTTAAACTTTTAGCAGAGTACTATGTTGGGTTTAGGCTTTTAAATGCACCCTTATCATTGTTCTCTATTGTAAATCACTTTATGTAGCTTAGCTGTGCTTTGTGCATTGTTTCATTGTACATGTTGTAAGTGCCTCATTATCCTTACAAGTAAGTGTTTTAGATCAGATTTTATTTTGCTAGAAGCGTTAAACATCAAACATAAACAGGCACTCAGAAGCTTTTTGAATGAATAAATCTTACTTGTAGATTGCATTTTTATGTTCATCAGCTTTCCATTATTATAAAAATGCCTGAAATAATGAAATTACAGACAGAAAACACTAAAATAAGTCACAGTTCTAGAGGCTTCACCCTTTGCCTTTAGGGGTAGGAAGAGTTCAGCACACCTTCACTGGACACGCTACAACAAAGCCATCCACCCCAGAGCTGGGACAAAGACAGGCAATGAGAGAAGCCAGGATCCATAATCTCATTCCAGGAGTATTCTCCTGCCTCATTAAAAACTCCGTCTAGGTCTGTCATTGGTGAATGCTTTTCTTTTGTCATGTCCTTTTGCCATGGCATGCTGCATGACCACAGGCCCAGAAATACCATGGACTAAAGCGTCTGGATCTGTGAGTCAAAATAAATCCTCTTCTCTGACGTTAGGATCTCAGATACCTTACCACTATGCAAAAGAGACTTAGAAACCTCAGATGATGTTTTGTTTGTTTTTACTTCTCCACCACAGAATCTTGCTAACCCTTTATGCTTTTCTAAGCTGCCAAAGCCTGTTCTCAGCAGTATATTGCTGTCTTTGAAAAGCTTTAATCCAGTAGCTTTTAACTATTACAGGAATCATACAATGTACCATTTTCAAACTTTCATTTGTTCCCTTTGGGCCATGGTTGATTGTAGAGCTATAATTGAGAGCATGAGCTTTGAATTGTGAGTAATGGAAGACTGAGATGCCGGATAGGAGAATGTGTCCAAGCCCTAAAGAAGATGACACAAGAGCCACTACAGGAAACAGGAGCTCCCTGAATGTAGCGATGGGTAGACTAGAGGAAAGCCAAGAGGAGAAGCTGTCTGTCAGCAGCTGTGCACTGTGGTGGAAATACTGATGTGGGGCTCATGGACTTCTTGGGGGAACTAGACATGCAATAGGGATGTTGCAAGGATCAAAACTGATGAAAGCTGATAGGGGTCTGCCTGCCCTAATTTCCAGTACTGCAGAGAATGTGGACAAATAGATATTTTGAAGAGGTACTCTCAAGGGGACTATGGACCAACATAAGCAATTTGTATGGTAAAATAAAGATGTCTCTGGAGTTAGCTTTTTCATATCTACTTTGTGAAATTGGGTGTTTTCCATACCCCTTAAAAACCTGAATATTCAAATCTGAAGATGGGGACAGCAATAATAAGTTCACTGGGATGTTAGTATGCAAAACGTGGAAAAATTTCTTACCTCACAGTAGGTATTAAATGATAGCTTCTGTTGTAGGAGATGGAAAAATAGAGGGGAGGTGGGAAGGACTTCCAGATTTCCTATTTGAACAGTCAAAAGAGCTAGATTAACTTGTCAGCTTGCCTCTAAGGAATCTGTTTGGGAATGCTTCCTGACAAGAGTGACAGACAGATATCGCCTAGGAAATACCTGAGTAGAACGGATGGAATTGGGAAGCATTAGCTTATACCCGACAGTAAATATGAAAGTGGGCGAGAACACTCTCACAGGCAGAAACTAAGAAACCAGAACCCTAGAGAGCAGCAAGGGAGTTTCACGGGAGAGAGAAGCTTAGTGAGGACAGTGAAGAGGAGTGGTCAGAATGAAGTGAGAACCACTGGAAAGCACAGGAAAGTGGGAGGGGCTGGGGATTCGAGTAGAGTTACGTTGAAGAATATCTTTACAAACAGATGAATTGTCAGTTACTTCTGCCGTGATATTTAGCAGTGATAGGAGACATACCTAGTCAATAGTTCATGAAGAGAACGAGTGGTGAACAGAGGAAGCAGATAAATCTGTAAGAATGTGGGTTTAAATGCTGGTTCAAAGATAAACTGAGAGAAGGGACATTTCTGACCAAGTTGAAAGCCCAGAGAGTAGAGTGTCAGATGAAGTGATAAGCAGCGCAGATGAAGCATAGCGACTGTGTAACGTCCTTGCATCGGGGTTGGAAGAAAGTCTGTGAGCAGAAATGAGGTCCATATGGTGGAATATTTTGCATGTACACTGCTGCAGTCAACCGTGGACAGCGAGCATGGAAGTGCTCTGTTCAGAATAGCACCCTGGCTTAGGTAGGGTCTATTGCTGTGAAGACACCAGGACTATGGCAGCTCTCATAAAGAAAGATATTTAATTGGGGTGGCTCACATTTTCAGAAGATTAGTCCATTATCAGTATGCTGTGACATGGTGGCATGTAGACAGATGTGCTGGAGAAGGATCTGAGAGCCCTCATCTTGACCTGCAGGCAACAGGTAGTGGTCTGTCCATCACACTGAGCATAGTTTGCAATAAGCTAAGGAGACCTCAAAGCCTACCCCTGCAGTAACACACTTCCTCCAACAAGGCCACACCTACTCCAGCAAAGCCACACCTCCTAATAGTATCACTCCCCCTGAGCTTATGGAGGCCAATTATATTTAAACTACTGCACACCCTTTGAATGTTTTTGGTTGTATTCTTCTCTACTCGTCTCCTCCTGAAAGAACAGTTTACTTAGACTGGCAGAAACACAAAATGATAAATGGCCAGGCAGTGATGGTGCATGCTTTGAAATCTCAGCACTTGGGAGGTAGAGGCAGGTGGATCTCTGAGTTCAAGGTCAACCTGCTCTACAAAGAGAGTTCCAGGATAGCTAGGACTGTTATACACAGAAACTCTGTCTCAAAAAAATGAAAAGAAGAGAAGAGAAAAGATAAAGATAAATAGTTTTTATGCAGTAGTACCCTCTCATCTTCTCATTTAAGAAAAAAAAGAATTTATTTTGAATTATGTTGGGATGTGGGTTGTACGCATTAGTGTAGTTCCTTTGGAGGCCAGAACCAGGGTGTTTGGATCCCTTGGAACTGGGCTAATACAGGTGTTTGGAAAGCACCTGACACAGATGCTTGGAAGTGAACTCTGGTTACAGAAACAGCACATACTTAACTGCTGCGCCATGTCTTTAGCCTACAGTAGCTCATTTTAACTCCACAGACTTTTTTGGGGGGTATCCTAAATTGAGCTTGCTGACTTGTACTTATATTCTTAGTACTCAAATGGGAGGTTGAGGCAGATGGATCATGATCTAGTGAGATTAGTTCAAGAAATCAAGAAATAGGAACAGCTAAAAAAATAATGTGTTGAAATTCATAAAGCAGTAGGACTATCACTGATCAAAATGGGGCGTTTAAACTTTATTGTTAGCCTGTCTTATTGAGTGGGTATGTGTTAGGTTCTGATGCTGGTGCTAAAGAAGTGAACAGTGAACATAACTTACTTGCTTTTGGAATTCAACATTTAGAAGTATGGTGAGCGGCTAGAGAGAGATGCAAGTAGTTTGAGAAGTTTGCTTAGCTAAGGTCACACTTAAGGATCTTTTATGAATTCTTTTTTTTAATTTTATTTTCAGGGTTTCTCTGTGTAGCTTGAAGTCTGTCCTGGAACACACTTTATAGACTAGGTTGACCTCGAACACACAGAGATCCACCTGCCTCTGCATCCTGAGTGCTGGGATTAAAGCACCACCTGACTCTTTATGGAATATTGAAAACTTGTAAATACTCAGGGTACAATGAGGCATAGTAATTATGCTTTGTATTTGTATATTGGCTTATAATATAAGATTTTACATATGAAAACCCAACTTGATCAAAGTGTCCCCTTTTCTTTCTGAGTGGTGGGGGTTAGCAGTGGGGATTGAATGTTTGAGGAAACAAGCCCTTTTATCCCCAGCCCCCAAAATAGTGTGTGTGTCTGTGTGAGAGTGGGGGACAACAGAGACAGACATTCAGAGAGGAGCAGGCAGACAAGCACACGTGCGTGCATTTTCGCACGCGCGCGCGCACACACACACACATACACAGACACACACACACCCTTCTCTCACGGTAACACTGGCTGGCCTGGAACTTGATAAATAGACCAGGCTGGCATCCCGCTCACAGAGATCTGTTTCCCTAATGCTAAAATTAAAGATATGCACCACAGTAGTTGGCAGAAATGATGCTTGAAGTTGGTAAGAGACATGAATTTTAAGGAGGTCCAAGTGACTGCTTTGGGATAAGAACACAGAGTCCCTGAGTGTGCAATGTTGACTTCACGGCTGTGGTCTCACTTGGGGTCACTTTATCGTATGTACTAATTCAAAGGTGAAGATATTGTGAACTTCCTAAAACTCTCTCTAACATAGTCCTTAGCCTACTGTATCAGGCTCAAACCTAAGATTTAACCAACCCTTGGGTGAAGTATTTGGGACAGGGGTGCAGTGTATGACTTTGGCTAACATTTTTGTTGTGGGTTGTTTTTATTTTTGAGACAGGGATCCACTGTGTATCCCTGGCTGTCCTGAATGTCCTGAAACTCATTGTGTAGAGCAGAGTAGCTGTGAAGTCAGAGAGATCCACCTCCTGAGGGCTGGGATGAATGGTGTATGCCCCACACCCAGCAACTTCTGAGACATTAACAAAAGAATACAGTATTACAACGTCTTGCATACGTTGTATAAGTATGCTAGTGGTTATTAAAACTAATGGGAAGATGGTGTGATAGGTACTATAGAAAGCTATGCCATTTTGTGTAAGCAACTCGAACATCTGTATATTTCAGCATATGGTGTTAGATGGAGAGGGAAGTTCTGAAATCAGCTCTCCTGGATGCAGAAGGATGCCTGTATTTGTGTTTTAGCCGTGGGTGCTCCTAAGGAATCGAGGTGTCGTGGGTTAACAGTGGAGGTTGAGATTAATTTGGATGGGAGAGTCAACTCAGGTTTATTTGTTGAGAAAAGGTCATATTTTTTACTTTGTGATTTTCAGTTTTTCATATGTTCAAAGTACTGCAAGTGAAGCTTTAAAATAAGCACTTTTATTTTAAGCCTGTGTTTGCTTCTGCCAGCGTAGTGCATCCTTGTGGTGCCACCCAACTCAGTGGCTAAGGGTGACAACAGCTAATGTGTTGTGAACAGTTTTGTGCCATGAACTATAGCAAGAGATTTGTACATATTATCCTTATATAAACTCTCTGAGGTAGAGAACTCTTATAATTGATATGTATTTTGGAGATCAGCCCTCCGTCTGATGTGTGGTTGGTGAAGATCTTTTCCCATTGTGTAGGCTGCCATTTTGTATTGTTGACCATGTCCTTTGCTTTACAGAAGCTTCTCAGTCTCAGGAGGTCCCATTTATTAATTGTTTCTCTCAGTATCTGTGCTACTGGGGTTATATTTAGGAAGTGGTCTCCTGTGCCAGTGCGTTCAAGTATACTATCCACTTTCTCTTCTATGAGGTTCAGTGTAGTTGGTTTTATGTTGATGTCTTTCATCCATTTGGACTTGAGTTTTGTGCACTGCGATAGATAGGGATCTATTTTCATTCTTCTACATGTTGATATCCAGTTATGTCAACATTATTTCTTGAATATGCTTTTTTTAATTTTATATTTTTTACTTCTTTGTCAAAAATCAGGTGTTTGTAGGTGAGTGGATTGATATCTGAATCTTCAATTTGGTTCCATTGGTCCTCCTGTCTGTTTTTATGCCCAAACCAGGCTGTTTTCAGTTCTATAGCTCTGTAGTAGAGTTTGAAGTCAGGGATTATGATGCCTCCAGAAGTCCTTTATTATATAGGATTGCCAAAACTATCTTTTTAGATCTCAAAACATTTTCTTAGATAAACAATTTAAGCTTTTATGTCTTACATACCTTATATCTCTTTTGTGCATTTCTTTTCTGAATTTGCTAACAAGGAAAACTGTAAGTATAACTATCTCATCTTCAACTGTTTCAGAGACCCAAGAAGGATATAATATTATCTGAGTAAACAGGAAACATGCAGTCAACTTACTATAGAAATGACAGAAACCCAAGGTTCCTCTGCTATGTTGGGGCATCCATCTTCAAACTACAAGCCTAGAATATCTTAAGACTTCTTTGTGAAGCAGGAAGTTTTTGAAGGACTGTCCTACCTTGACTTGGCAAAGTTTGGCAGTTGCCTTTAGTATCTTGCTTGTCCAATTTGAACAGCGTACTGTCAGCAGTTGAGGTAAAGACAGTTTCTTGTCCAGTGACTAACTTTGCTACAATAAAAGCAAACTCCATAAGGAGGTTCTTCAATGTCCATCATCCTTTTTTAAAGTAAATTGGTGCTGCCAGGAACAGACATATCTTACTCTCATGAAAAGCCTTAGATCATTGAAACATCTTAAATGCCATATTCTTTAGGTCTTTGAAGTGTTTGAAGACCATCTGTCTATCTAAAATGTATTTTCTGTTTGATCTTGAAAACATACCTAACATGACTTCAAGTTTTATTGTTATAGATGACAAACTACTAACTTGCTTTTCTTAATTATCCTAAATGATTTATAATTTTAGCTTTTAAGGACTAGAACTTTACATGATATTTTTAAATGAGCTACATAGGTAAAATACTTAAACAATAGTAGAAACATATATATATACAGTACAACAAAAATAATCTTAAATTGTATCAATATACAAAAAATTCATACCAATGTAAAATATTTGAGAATAGTATTTGCTTTTTTATCTAAAAGTAGATTAATCTACCCTTTTATTCTATCATTCCAATATCCCCATTTTTTCTTTTCAGAGAGAGATCTTTAAATCTAACCCTCTCTTACTTAGTTTCCTCCCTTACCATGACCAGTAAGAATTTGCAACCAACCTCTCTAAATGATGACAAACATCCACAACCCACTTAACAACCAAAAACTACCCACCATGCCGCTTAGGGATGTGGGTGTCATATTCTTAAAATTACTTCCTGCTATCTGGGGCCAGCAGCATCTTAAGGGGACTCTGAGAAAATTGGGATAATGATCAAGTCCTGGTAGAGCTAACTGTATCTTTTGTTGTTCAGTTACTGTATAATGGGAAAGTTCAGTGCTTCTCTGAAGTCCTGGCTTGAGTGTCTGTGAGACTGAACCATTTCAGCTAGCAACTTTGAAGTAGTTATAGAGAGGAAGATCCAACAGAGACATTCTGAGAGCCTGGATCGTCACATTGGGCTACTTGTCTTCATTGATGTTTGGCCCCTTTTTTTTTTCTGCAAATACACAGACATTTAAAGTTTATATATATTGTTTATATATATTAAATATTATATAATATATATATTATATAATATATATTATATATTAAAGTTTATATATATTGTGGATATATATATATCCACAGTAGTACAAATTTGGAATGTGCGGTATGTACAAGTCAGCTGTAGATTTTTTGTTCTATGTTTGAGAAGGTAAAATGTTGTAGGAAGGCTGTTAATTTATTCCCGGATGCTCATCCCAGATATAATCACACAAAAACGGTATTGGTATTCTTTGCAGTACTGTTTGGCCAATAGCTTAAGTGTATGTCAGGCTAACTCTTACATCCTAAACTAACCCATCTCCATTAATCTGTGTATTGCCACGTGGCTGTGGCTTTCTGGGTAAAGTTCCATTCAGTGTCTGTCTCCAGCAGGGTTACATGGCTTCTCTCTGACTCCGCTTTCTTTCTCCCAGCATTCAGTTTAGCTTTCCATGCCTAGCTCTATTCTGCCCTGTGCAGGCCCCAAACAGCTTCTTTATTCATTAACCAATAAAAACATATACAGAAGGACTTCTCACACCATGTCTCCTTTTCTGTTTAAATAAAAAGGAAGGCCTTAACTTTAACATAGTAAAATTACATATAACAAAACAGGTATCAAGCAAGAATTACAGTTACTCTATTATATCTACTTTATCTTTTATCATAACTAAGGAAAACTCAACTCTTTTCTTCAACTCCATCAAAGACCCTAGAATGATATAATATTGCCTAATTAAACAGGAAGTACATTGTAAGCAACTTCCTAAACTCAGAAATTGACAGAGACATCTTGATGCCTGGACAGTTACCTAAAGTTCTTCTGTACTGTTGGGCATCCATCTTCAGCCTACAGGCCCATAATATCCAGCAGACTTTTCTATAAAACAGGAAATTTCAAAGACAGTTCCGCCTATACTGGCAGTTTTTTGGCCACTTTTTTCTGTTTCCTGCACAATGTCTGGCAGACTCTTTTTAGGCAAGTTCAGCAGTCATTTTTCTGTGGGTCCTGCAAGTCCAGTTAATATTCCATAACACCAAGCAGTCCTGGCAAGAGCAGTTTCTTGTCCAAATGGCTAGGAAACTCTGTAAACAGCCTCTTCAATGCCCATCTTCCTCTTGAAGTAGATTGGTACTGCCAGGGGCAGATGTTTCTCACTGTCATGAAAAGTCCTAAGCTCTTAAAACATTTTAAATGCCATATTCTGTAGTCCTTGAAAGATCTGAAGAATATCTATCCATCTGAAGTATATCTCTGTACACTTAGAAAACCTAACTAACATGACTACAAGCTTGACTATTATAGATGACTCTCTATTAACGTGTATTTTTAAATATCCATTACATTTTTAAATGAGCTACACAAACACAATACCTTAATCAAGATCAGAAATATGTATACATATAGCAAAATTGACCTTAAATTTGTATCAATAAACCAAAATCCATACCAATGCAAATCNTACATTTTTAAATGAGCTACACAAACACAATACCTTAATCAAGATCAGAAATATGTATACATATAGCAAAATTGACCTTAAATTTGTATCAATAAACCAAAATCCATACCAATGCAAATCTCTATAGCTCTCATAACATAAATTAACCCATTTATTTTAATCTACAGTCTGTCATGTGGCTCATTACTTCATTTCTCTGTACCTTCCCATGCTGCTTCCTCAGTGTCTGGCTGGCGACTCCACCTTCTTCTTCCCTGAGTCCTCTTTGTTCCTGGAAATCCTGCCTATCTACCCTGCCTAGCTATTGGCCTTTCAGCTTTTTTATTACACCAATTATAGTAAATACATCTTCACGCAGTGTACAAAATATCCTACAACACTGTCATATTGTACAGTTTTTATAGTTTCTCTAGTAAAGAAGCAAAGTTAGTACATACTTGACATAGGTCAAAGAGTAAAAGCAAAAGTATAAGAAAAGACTAAAGTTAGAAAAAAATGTGTTTGCTGTAGTGACTGTATATATGTCATTGTTGATTTTGCATTTAAACCACTTAGGATGGGCATGGTGACGGTATGCCTGTAACCCAAACACTTAGGAGGCTGAGGCATGAGGATTTTTGAGTTTGAAGCCAGCTGAGTTATGTAGTGATCTCCAGGCCAGCCTGTGCTACATAGCAATGCCCGGTTTCAACAGAATAAAGGAAGAAAACATTTAATTCTTTTTATATACTAAAAAAACAAAATTGTCATCAGTAAGGAGGTGTTTGTTTGCTTAGAAACAAGAAATGTCTGTAACACTTAACCTTTATACTGGTTATTTTTTATTCCTGCATTTTCTTGAGATAATGTTGTTGACTGTAAGTAATAATGATGGTTTGTATTGATACAGCATTTTCCACCTAGGGTCAGTGTTTTCAGATATCCATGAGTCCTCACAGTGTTTATATGTAATCTCGGCAGATGAAAAAAGAGTGGCTAAGGTAAATACTGTATGTTTTGGAAGGGTTAGCTTGGTATAAACAATTAACTCTTTTGGGCTTTGGGCTCCATGTCCACATGGAGATTCTTTTCATCGTTTCTTAAGGAATAAGAGGCATTCTGATGCTTTGTTTTTCTGTCTTTCTCTTAGGTCAGCAGCAAGGACAGGATGGAGTGAAAGTCCAGCAAGCTACTATAGCTCCCGTGACGGTGGCGGTTGGAGGGATTGCTAATGCAACGATAGGTGCTGTTAGTCCTGACCAACTCACACAAGTGCATTTGCAGCAAGGCCAGCAGACCTCTGATGCAGAGGTGCAGCCTGGCAAGAGGCTCCGAAGAGTTGCCTGCTCCTGTCCTAATTGTAGGGAAGGAGAAGGAAGGTAACTGCTGTTCTCACCCTCACTTTCTGGAATTAGGAAGCAGTCATGGGCCGCTTGTATCACCTGAGCCTCCGAGATTCTCTCAGAAGCTGGAATGCAGTCTTGATACATTGGGCTGTTTGAGGAGTAGTCTTCTGCTTTGCGTTATATAATTTTTTAATAAATGAATTTCTTCTTTCACTTATTAGGTAAAAACTTGAAACGTCTTTATTGATTCCAAGCTACCTCCTGTGCCATGCTGTTTACCTGTGTGCTGTATACAGTGCAGTAGATTGGAATCAGCCACAGCCGTACAGCCGTCACTACAGTGTTTTAAACCACTGTTGTCCTCTTCAAAATGTTCTGTCCCCCAAACTCCTCAGCTCTTCTAAACTGGTTTCTGTATTTATAGATTCTATTATACCGGACATTTCATACAAGGGGAATCAGATAGTATTTGAATTTTTGTGATGGCATGATCAATGCTTCATTTCTTCTATGACAAATAATATTCCATTGTGTGGAATATTTAGTATGTGTATCATACTTGTTTATCTCATTGATATACAGCAGAATTGCCCATTATTGTCCACTATGACCACTGTATATATGTATATAAAAGTGTGCGTGCCGACATTCAGTTTTTATGTGTGTGTGTGTGTGTGTGTGTGTGTGTGTGTGTGTGTGTAGAAATAGAGTTGCATGACTGTATGGTTACTGTTTAACCATTTAAGTAACTGTTACACTAGTTCCTAAAGTGGCTGCACCATTCTGTATTCCCACCAGCACTGTATGAAGAAGGTTCCAGTTAGATCATTGAATTGCTAGGCCTTTTCGCTGCCTGATGTTTTGTTTTTTAAAGTCAGCTTAATAATCACTCTGAAAGGGATATCACAGTGTGCTTTTGATTGAAATTTTCTTAGTAATTAGTAATGTTGATCGTCTTTTCATGTGGTTTTTGATCATTTGTGTATCTTTAGAGAAATATGTATTTAGATCCTTTTTCCACATTTAATTGCATCATTTAAAAAAATCACTGAATAGTTCTTTATATATTCTGGGTATAAGATCTCACAAGGACATGATTTGGAAATACTGTTTCCTAGTGTGTGGAATGAACATATACTGTCAAAATTGTGTCTCTCAAAGCACGAAACCTTTTGAAGTATAATTTTTGTTTGTTTCTTCTTCCTTGTTTGCTTTTGCTTTTGATCTCATAGTGAAGAATCCATTACCAGTTCTAAGGAATGTTCATAGTTCTGTTTTTTTAATCTTACATATTTTACTCTGAGATTTAGATACGATAATTCTTAGTTCTCTTTTCAAATGTGTTATAAAGGAAGGGTTCACCTGGCATCATTTACTGAAGTTTCTTTTCCTCTTGAATGATCTTAGCTTCCATTTCTCAAAACTGCATTAAGTGTTTAACAACACTGGGGATTCTGTATGAATTTTAGCCTTAGCTTGTCCATTTCTATGGAGATGAGAAGGGGTATTCTGATGGGAATTGAGGTGAAAGTGCAGGTCAGTTTGGGGTAGTGACAACAATATTGGGTCTTCAGGTTCATACAAAAGAGCATTTTTCTGTTTATTTAGATTTTTGCTAATTTATTTCATCAGTATTTGTGGTTATTTTAAGAGTGTAAGCTTAGCATTTGTTGAATTTATTCCTGCTAAATCTTCCTGATGTTATTATAAATGAAACCATTTTTTATTTCTCATTCCAAGTGTACATAATCACATTGACTTCTGTATACTGATCTTATATTGTAGAATGTTGATGATCTCTCCTTGTGGCTTTCTTAATGGTTGCTTAAGAGTTCTATATCTACTGGGCTTTAGAAGTAGCTCAGCAATTAAGAACATTGGCTGCTCTTCCAGAGAACTCAGGTTCAAGACCCATCATCCACATAGTAGTTTACACCTGTTTGTAACTCCATTCCCAGGGGATCGAACACCCTCTTCTGGCCTTTTTAGCACACATGTGGTATGCAGCTATATGTGCAGGTAAAGCACTTATACACATTTAAAGAAATTGAAGATTTCTATAAAGCAGACCATACACACTGGAAAAAAGACTGTATCTTCAACAGATGGTGCTGGTCAAGCTGGATGGCTGCATGTGGAAGAATCAGATAGATACCTATTTGTCGTGCTGGATCTAGGACCTTAACATAAGATTTGATGTCCTAAGTCAGATAGAAGAGATGGCAGGGACTAGGCTTTAACTCATTGACACAGAAAAGGATGTTCTGAACAGGACACACATAAGGCCAATGACTAGTGAATAGGACCTCAGAGCTGGGGAGACAGGACAGCTCACAGTAATTCTAGTTCCAGGAAATTCAGCACCCTCTTCTGGACTTCACAGGCTCTACACAGACATACATGCAAGCAGAACACACAAATACAATAAAATGGTTTAAAAAAATAAATGGGGCCTCATGAAACTGGAAAGCTTCTGGGTGGCAAAGGACATTGCTGTACACAAACAGAGGGTTAGTATGTAGAATATATAAAAAACTAAAAAACTGGACATCAAGAAAATAACCCAATTAAAGAGTACGGTACAGAACTAAACAGAGTTTTCAAAAGTTTGAAACTCAAATGGCTAAGAAATAGTTTTAAAAATATTCAACATCTTTAGCAATCAGGGAAATTAGAACCACCTTGAGATTTCATCTTATCTTGGTTAGAATGGCCAAGATTAATAAAACAAATGACAGCCCACAGAGGATAGAAGGAAGTGGCTTGTTGCTGGTGGGAGTGAAAACCTGTACAGCCGTTATGGGAAACAGTGTGGAGATTCCTCTTGAAGCTGGGAATTGATCTACTTCAAGATCCAGCTCTTCCTCTCCTAGGCATTTATATCCCAGAAGATTACAGTGCACTACAAAGATACTTGCCCGCCTATGTTTATTGTGCTCTGTTTGTAATAGACAGAAGTTGGGAACAGCCCAGATGTCCATCAGCTGATGAGTGGGTAATGAAAATGTGGTACATTTACACAATGGAATATTGTTGAGCAGTTAAAAAATGAAATTTGCAGGTAAATGGATGGAGCTAGAAAAAAAAAACATGCTGAGTAAGGTAATCCAGATCCCAAAAGATAAGCACATGTTCTTCCTTATATATGGCTGTTAGCTCTGAGCTTTCAGAATATGTGCCACAATCCAAACAACCACAGAAGTTAAGTACCTAGTAAGGGACCAGGGAAGAAGAGATAGTTTCCTGTGTAAGGAAAGATAAAGCTAAGGAGAAATAAAGGGGCAACTAGAATAGGAGGGTTAAGGAGGGAAGATGGAGAGGGATAACCAGCACTAAAGGCCATTGGGATATGAATGTGTGTGAAAGGGATTTAAGTGGAGCCACTAACTAGTAGGGAGACAATGACTCAACTAGACATCTTATGCTCCTGTAATACCGTCAGTGCCAGCAATAGGCACATACTGGTGCTCACAGGATACATCTTGTTGAGTTATTAACCGAAGGGTCATATCGAATCCCTAAACATCACAGGCTGTTGTCACGGTTATTGGTTGCTCTTCACAACTTATTTATAAGACCCCGTTTCTAAAGACAGTTCGTCATTGAATGTATAAAAGTCAAACTGGTACATAATAAGAAGCTTCACTCCTGATTAGCATTCATGGTACTAGAAAATACTCTGCGTGCTGCAAGGGAAAGACAACCGAATTACAAACACTGCAACCTTTTTTTTAAACTTTTTTATGATTTATTTATCTTTATTTTATGTGCATTGGTGTGAAGGTGTCAGATCGCCTGGAACTGGATTTTCAGACAGCTGTGAGCTGCCATGTGGGTGCTGAGAATTGAACCCGGGTCCTCTGGAAGAGCAATCAGTGCTCTTAACCACTGAGCCATTTCTCCAACTCCCCACTGCAACCTTCTTATAAGATACACTGGCATAGTAGGGGCACAAATGTTTTATCACAATCAGCCACTTTTAAAAATTGTATTTAAGGTCTTCTCCATTAAATGGAACCCATACCTGAAACTGATAAAGTGGCCAAAGATCTGAGACTAGACAGGACATGAGCCTAAGGGAAAGCCTGCTGCTATTAGTCTGCTAAGGGAACAGATCAGCGAAGTGACTCCTAATGACTGACTGCTGTACCTTAGATGAGTGCTTCCCTCAGCGCTCAGCAGAGAAACTTCAGACAGAGATCCATAGCTGGACAGTGTTCAGGCAGGGAGAGACTTTGGAGAACTCACTTCTATATGGGATGTCTTCATCAAACTCCTCTCCTTAAGGCTCAGGGATCTATGTGGAAGAGGATGTAGGAAAGGCTGTGTGAGCCAGAGGTGTCATACAGTCAAAAGACTGAGTTCAAGGAGACAGTGTCTTCCAGATATAACAGGACCGGTGCACATATGAATTTACAGAGACCAACAACATACACAGGACCTGCACAGGTTCAAGCCAGATGGAGTCACAGTACTGAGAAGAGGAAGCAGAAATGGGTTTCTATTCCTAACCAAGAAGCTATTTGCAATTGATACCGACTAGCAAAGGAAAATGAATTTTCTCTAAAGGAGTGTCACTGGGTATATCAGCCATGCTCCATGGCAGGCCCTATCTACAGGAGTTTTGACCAACACAAAACTCACTCTATCTAGGGGAGGCCTTTTGATTGCATTTTGTTTTGTTGTAGCTATTTTTGTCTTGTTGATCTTTTACATGTTCTGATTTTCTATTTTCATAGGTTTTTTTTTTTGAGAAAGAAACAACTTAAAGTTGATTTGGGTAAGGAGATGGGGAGCTCGGAGGAGGAGTCAAAGGAGAGGAAACTAAACAATTTTTAAAAAATGATTTCTATATCTACAATTATATCTGTGAATAAAAATTAGCTCTGTTTTACTTTTTCTACTCTGAACTTCTGTTTGGGTTTTGGGGGCAGGTCATCTAGTTTGTCACCCTTTAAATATGACTCTAGCTGTAGCTGGATCAAATTGAGGACACTCTTTTCTTCCTCATTTTAATCACAGAAGGATTATTATGTCAAACACTTTATTGCATTTGTTATAATGACCATGAGCTTTTAAGAAAATTCCATATAGTTGTAGCATAAGTAGTCAGTACAAGTCAGCATTTTTGCATCTTGATAAAATCCTCCTGGTCATGGTGTATAATTCCTTCTATACATGACCAGGGATGTATAGGAAGACCTTGTCTCAACAGCAAACAATGATATGTATTAGGGGATGGGATTTCATCAGTAAAGCTGTCTGAACCTAGGCTTTGGTAGTTCTAATCTTTTCGTTACAGATTTATTTTGATTGACCACTTGTATTTGGTTGTTTGCTTGTTTGTCAATTTTCAGATTTTCTGTTTAAGAACTTAATCTCCCTCATCTAAGTGGTTGGTAACAGACTTATCCCTAATGTTCCTTTAAGATCCTTTCTATTTTCATGAGCTTGATAATGATTTTCATTTATGAGTGAGTTAATTGAGTCTGTTTGTCTTGGTTAGTTTAACTGAAGGATTATCACTTTTTTGACTTCTAGGAGCGTATATATGTTTGACATTTTTCACATCTGAAAGCTCCCTTGGCACTCTCTACTTGCTTCTTCCCAGGACTAGCCGGCCTGTGAGTTAGCCTTATCTCTGGCTACTGTGTATGTGCCCTAGGTGCTTTGCAGCAGTTGTTTCCTTTGGAAAATGACTCCTTCAGTTAAGCTTGAGCTTTCTTGCAGATTGTCAGTTTCTTTGAGAAGATCTGGGGTTTATTCTGGATAGAATTTTGGAATCAAGGCTCTTAGCTGGGAAATTGGGCAATGATGGGGTCAGGGACAGCATTATTGTCTTGTTTTCTTAACCTTGCCTCCCCCAGCTTGGTTGCTCTAATTTATGAACTATATGAATGAAGGTCCAGAAGCACTTGGACCATGTCATTTTCATCATGTCACAATTAATGCGGAGTTCGTGTCCATGGATTGGCGCTGGGTGCCTGGAACTCAGCCTCAGAACAGGGAGTGCTGGCAGAAGAGTGAGAAACACCACACACTGCCCCTCTCTGGAAGATAGCAATTTGACTGGGAGGCTATACTGCCCTCTAACTGACTATGGAGGTTGGAGGGAAGGAGACCAACTGTTCTTATATACTTCTATAGAAGTCATTGAGTGAATATTTGCTGTTATTTGTTCTTAGGACCATGACCCGAGACTCTTGAACAATGGTTGGGAGGTAGATTTATATTGTATTGGTTTTGCTGGGAGGGATTCATGGAACTCCTTGACACACTGGCCTGCTAGCAGTGGATCTTCGTATCCTACATCTTTAACTGAGGTTAGCAGGCTTTTTGATACTTAGAGGAGACTTTTCAAGAGTTTTGTTTTTCTTTCCCCAGGTGTCAGTAGCATGCTTATACTCCCATCACTAAGGACACTGGGGCTGGGAGATTATCAAGTCCAGGCAGCCAGAGCTATGTAGTAGACATAAATTCTGAGATTTGCCACATTTTCATGTTTTTTTATGTAGTACATGAGCATATTTTATTTTTTCATTAATGCACAATTTTCTCACGTTTCTTTGTGTTCAGACATACTCAGAAAAGAATTTTCT
The DNA here is from genome assembly GCA_001685075.1 of Bramus lutescens. Taxonomy (NCBI): domain Eukaryota; kingdom Metazoa; phylum Chordata; class Mammalia; order Rodentia; family Cricetidae; genus Bramus; species Bramus lutescens. Next base: position 48,799 of record LOEQ01005574.1, on the reverse strand, counting down.
AGTCATGTAGAGGCCTACCATTTTGGCACAGATAGAAGCTGAGTTTGGGATGTGATGGTGTTGCTTTTCTTCTGTTAGGGGCAGCAGTGAACCAGGAAAGAAGAAGCAGCACGTTTGCCACATTGAAGGGTGTGGGAAAGTGTATGGAAAGACCTCTCACCTCCGAGCACATCTCCGCTGGCACACTGGAGAAAGGCCTTTCATCTGCAATTGGATGTTTTGCGGTAAAAGATTCACAAGGAGCGATGAGCTTCAGAGGCACAGAAGGACCCACACAGGTGAGTTGTTTATCTCAGGCTGCGGCTGCTCTTTTTACTTAGTTCTCCGGTGCTTACTGACAGTCAGACACGCTGCTGAAGGGCAAGACACCTTACCTCTTTTTGACGTACATTTATTTTACTTCTCGAGTTTTATCACCATATTTATGTGACCTGGAATTTGTTCCTTTTGCTTTTTAGGATGTTAAATTCATACAATTTTTAAAATAAGTTTGAATATGTTAGAAGAAAACTGGATTATGATTGTCAGTATTTTTAAGGAGGAGAAAGGGGGTTAAGAAAGGTGGTATCCACTTCCATATTGGACTATCAACAATCCATCAGCCAGAGACATTGAGCTGTTCTTTACATTTTTGGAGATGTCTAGAGTTGTCTGATCTTGTCTTTTAGCATACCTAATTGGTTGGCATAGAAGCAACATTTCTCCCTGAGGATGACGCAAAGGCCACTCTAGTTGGTTTTTTCGTTTTGTTTTATTTTTTGTTTTATCTTTGGGGGTCTGCCCTCCAGCTCCTAAATAAATACACAGAGACTTATTCTTAACTTTGAATGCCTGTCCTTAGCTCAGCTTGTTTCTAGCCAGCTTTTAAACTTAAATTATCCTGTTTCTCTTTAATAACATTTTGCCTCAGGGCTTTTTACCTTTCCTTATTCTTTTTATCTTAAGTTCTTCTTACTCCATGGCTGACTGCGTGGCTGGCCTCTAGTATTCGCCTCTCCTTCTCCTTTTCCTGCTCCTCCTACTTTCTAGATTTCTCCTCCTATTTATTCTCTTTGTTTGCCTGCCGGCCCCACCTATTCTTTCTTCTATCTAACTATTGGCCATTCAGATCTTTATTAGACCAATCAGGTGTTTTAGGCAGGAAAAGTAACATCACAGAATTAAACAAATACAACATAAAAGAATGCAACACATCTTTGCATCACTAAACAAATGTTCCACAGCATAAATGAACATGACACATCTTTACTAATATTCTAGAAGTGACCACCATTCTTTACGGTTAGTAGAGCTAAACCTTGCCAGTTTTGTAGCACCACAGCAGCCAGGCAAGTCATTTTGGCCCTCAAGCGTAGGATGAGGTCCTGGGTGAACTGAGAGGAAAGCTGATAGTAGGTCATTAGGGAAGTAGTTAATCCTGGTGGTCCAGTGGTGATGCCACCAGTTAACCCAGGACTGAGAAGGCAAAGGACCTGAACCATTCGTTTGCCATACCATGCCTTTGTAAACTTTGTGATAGGAGCCAGAAGGGTTCTTCTCTGGGACAAGGTGCATCAGGGCACAAGTCCCTGACCACCAGCAGGTAGGCAGTGGTAAATTTGAGTGCCTGATCCCTGCAGTGATCATATTGGTGTCTTTGAGTAGTCTTCCTTTTGTTTTTATAGGAAATGTCAAGAATAATATAATAAATATCCACTTAACATTCTTTCACAATTATAATTTTTGTTATTTTTAGTAAATCAATTCACCAAAGAAGTCGGTATCAAAAACAGCAGCCACCATCGGTCTGTGTTTTGGTGTCATGTTTCTAGTGTATTTTTAATACTCATGCATACTATTTGTGGGTCTCCACAGAAAGTAATGTTTTATACAAGTCATAAAATGTTACATAACAATATCATTCTGTGTACTTTATTTTCCTTTATACTCAAGTGCATATTTGTTTGTTTTCAGTATTCCTTCACATGATTACCACAGTGCATGAAATCATTTCCTGCAGTGTTGATTGTTGGTAGGTTCTTTGCTGCTCTGACAGCACTGGACATGTACAAGGGATCACAGAGCATGTCGACTTGCTAATGGTGTCTCTACAGGGGCTGCTTAACGTTTCTGCTTGACTAGTGCTGTCAGAAGTCCATGCTCATGTATTCTCACTACTGTAGTGCCAGGCTTCAGAAGTTCTTATCTATTTAAACTTGTTTCTCTTTTTGAAGTTGCATTTTTCACGATTTCCCCTGAGATCAAGCATCTTTTTATGTGTGCTGCTTGTTTACTTCTCTGCCATCCTACTTCCTCTTCTTCATTTTTCTTCTGGGGTATTTCTCAGTCATGTTCATATGTTGCAGATTTACCCCATGTTTTTGCGTTTTCTTTTGTCATACAGAAGTTTTACACTTAGCTACAAAGCTTTTTTAATGAAAAATTCACGTCTAAGATATTTTGATGTTATTGGAACATTTTTATTCTTACAGCTTTGAGTTTTTTGTTTTTTGCCTTCAGTTTGGTCTTTAACTTGCCCAAAAGGGTAATTTTGTTTCCTTTTGGGTTTTTTTTTT
>LOEQ01005574.1:2964-42695 GCA_001685075.1 Bramus lutescens | reverse complement strand
AAAAGAGAAATTCCATCTATATAGCCAGAGAAGTCAGAAAAGGGGCCAGTGGGCTCCCAAACCAGGCCCATCAACATTCCATTGCACTTGTGGCAACATAGGTACCAAAAAGTTTTTTCACACTCACATCTCTAGCAAGAGGATCCACAAAATGGGGCTATGTTTACCATGCTATGTGAGTGGAATCACCATTATTTTTCTCTCAATATTTTTGCTCAAACTGTGGCCCCAGATGGATGCTATAAGAGGCCATAAAACTTGGCTTTCTAATTGATGAAATAAAAAAAAGATACATTTGTGCCTTGAAAAATATGGAGGAACTATTGAGGGAAAAAAGCGAGGGAGGATATCCTTGATATTGAAAGCAAACTGGGACCATTTAGCCACCTACAGTAGCATATTCCTATAATCTTGGAACTTGAGAAGCTGAGGAGAGTCTGAGTGGAAATGCAGCCTGGGCTACTTCATAAAGTTCAGGCCAACCTGGGCTGTATGTTAATAGTTCTTTTTAAAAACTGTGTTTTGTAAGCCAGGTGTGGTGGCACATGCCTTTAATCCCAGCACTCAGAAGCCAGAGGCAAGCAGATCTCTCTGAGTTCAAGGCCAGCCTACTCTACAGAGTGAGTTCCAAGATGGGGATACAAAGAGAAGCCCTATCTCAAAANNNAAAAAAGGAACAAAGTAAAACAACAGCAAAAACGTGTTTTCTATGTATGGTAAATGCACCTAAATATGTACAGATGCACACTCACGTGTGTGCGTGGCCAGAAGATGATACCAAATATTTCTTCTATCATTCTATGCATTATTCATTGGAAGCAGGGTCTCTCTCTGAACCTATGGCTCACAGGGTTAGGCTGACAACCAGCAAGCCCAAGTGACCCTTCTCACCACCCTCCTCTAGTGTTGGAGTTACAGGTATGCGCCAGACTACCGTCAGCTTGTTCCATGGGTGCTGGGATCTGAAGATCCAAATTCAGCTCCTCATGACTGCACAAGTACTCTCCAGACAGGCTTATTCAAGATGAAATCAGATCAGAAATGTTTACCATGAGCTTTACATCAAAAGAAATATTTCATGATAATACTTTTATATCCAAAAGTTCTTGATGGTAAACAGTAAATGTTATGAGAAAGAAACTTGAAGTGAAGGGAGAACAATCTTAATCAACAAAAACTGGAGTTAGTGCCTGACCTAGTGTACACATTTTTAACTTCAACACTGAGGAGGGAGAGGCAGGCAGATCTCTCTCAGTTCATGCTCACCTGGTCTACATAGTGAATTCCAGGCCAGCTAATGCTCTATAATTGAGACCCTGTGTATGTACATGGGTGTGTATGTGGGGGCATGTACACAATATGCATACACATGAGAGAGAGAGAGAGCGAGAGAGAGGAAAAGAAAATGTAAGAATGAAAATGGAGGCAGAAATTGAAACTAGGCTTTGTGGCCCATACTGGCCTATGACTTGCCTAAAATGACCAAACAGCATATTTCTAAGTTCCCCATGAGCCAAGAGGAAATCTCAAGGGAAATTAGAAAATAGCTTATACTGAATGCAAAGTTTCATCACATAATTTATAAGATTCAGATGAAGAGTGAATTTATACCATTAAATCCTCTTTTTCAGTCAGTAATCTAATATTTTTTACCTTAAGAAATAAGAAAATGAAGAGATCCAAAATAAGAAGTTAAATAATGAGTAGAAATAGGGAAACAGTTCAGAAAACCCTTCAGACCCAGGCCTGTGGGCATGGGGTCATTTCTGTACCGCCAGAGGCGGATCCAAAGGTTGCATGCAGGCTAGACACATGCCCTGCCACTGAGCTAGTTGTACCCAGACCACTGAACCCAAAATTGGATTTGGTCCCCCCAGGCACATTGACCAAGAAAGTGTGTGACCAGCACTGAAGAGTAGACATTAAATGGACATAAATGGATGAGCTGCATGACTCCACTCTAAATGTGAAAGTAACCCAGGAAAGGCCCGGGACCAGGACTGGCTCAGGGAGAAGTAGATAGGACTTGGGATGTAGCCCAGTGAGTGGGCACTGCTCCCGGGACCACTGAGAGTACAGTTGAAGAAATAGAATTTGTTATTAAAAACCTCCAGGAAATAATATCCTGGATCCAAATCTAAGAAAACTTCATTCCAGGCTTGCAAGTCTGAGCATCTGAAAGTCATTTAGGCAATGTAATTTACCAGATTAATAATGGAAGAAGAAATGACAATGACTTAAATGACACAGTAAATATTTGACAAGATTCTCTGGCCTTTTTTATAAAAGTTCATAAAACTGAACTGAAGAGAACAATACAAACTTAGCAGCTCAAAAGAATGCAGTTGTCCTTTAGTTTCCTTAGGTCACAGGGTCATGGGTGAACATGGCGCTGCACTCAGGGAAAGAATCTTCCTTGAAGCCCATCCACACTCAGCCAGCTCAGCCTTGGAGTTAGATCAGGTCCTTGCTTCGTGCCGTTGATCACCTGGCCAGTGTTTGCTCTTGAATGGTGTGTGCTTTTCTTCTCGCATGTGTTCTGGAACACCTCAAAACTCTGGTTGGTTCCTGTCACACTTCTAATCTCTCCAATGCTAGATACAGAGAGGTCTTTTTGAACAGCTGGTGCAATTAGATTGGACAACCTAGACAGTTGAGAATAATTTCCCTGTACCAAATTCTATAACCTGTGTAGTCACAGCTGTTAAACCCCATTACTTTGTAATGTATGTGTAACTTCTGGGGATTGGGACATGCACATCCTCATTAGGCCATGTTGTCTATGACAGTAGCCAGTATCAACAGATTTGATAAGTAGATGCTTTAATCAGAAAAGGTGATCATAAATTCTGAAAGCTCGGGTAGATTTGGAATAATTAAAATAATTTTGTCTATAAAACTGTATCATCTGTAGTTAACATAAACATTCTTTACTTCCTTGAAGTAAAGTCCACTAATGGTGTTTGCTGAAGGTTAGGAAATAAGAAATTATTACCCAATATAACAGAAAACACTTCTCTGGAAAAGGACCTTGAGAAAAAAAGGAATCATTTCCCTTGTACAGTATAATTTGAATACTTGAGATTTTAGCCCACCCTTTGTGGCTTGAAGTTAATTTGGTAACCAAATGGATGCGTAGAAAGGCTGGGGAAGTCCCCATTGCTTCCCTCTTGCCATCTGTCATGGAATGCTGTGGGCTAGAGTATCTGGACTGCTCACCGGAGTCATAGATGTACATGGTGGCTGATGGTTTGAGAGAGGAGTTAAAAGGCAGACATGTTCAGTCTTTCTGTGGCCAGTGCCATGCATACATAGTCTACAAATACTGTTGGAAAGTGACTGATTTTATGAACATTGCAATTAAAGAAGTGTTTGCTAGACAGCCACCATGCACCTTTATCTCCAGCCTTAGAAAAGGTTCCCACATTTCAGGCCATCACCCTCTGGTCTGTGAATCAGACTTGGCTGCTGTGAAGTAATAGCAGTTTGTAGCTACCCTGTGCTGGAACATAAAATGGCGGTCTGTCTGTAGCTGCCCTGTGCTGGAATATAAAATGGCGGTCTGTAGCTGTCTTGTGCTGGAACATAAAAAGCCCATATGTAGCTTCTGTGCTCTCCAGGCAAGCTCGTTTCTGAGCCTCAACTTACTCATCTAATAAAATCAAAATCTAAAACTAGATCATCACAGTTTCTCCAGTTTGAACGTCATCAACTGAAGTCATTTATGGTCAAATAGTAAATGATGGCAAGACTGTTTCTCAGCTGTATTTAATTTTCACCCTTGCTGAGTGTCAGCATTAATAATATCCGGACTCCTTTGCTTTAGTGATTTGCTGCCTGTATTTTCAGTACCTCTGAGAATTTTGTCCAATGCATTTAGTTAGCTTTTAAAAGAAAAATTCTATATTGTACATGTAGTGAAGACAAGGGCTGGATGGGGGAACATCTAATATGCCAGAACTTGGAATTGTGGGTTTTCTCTTGGTGAGTCAAAGAAGGGCCAAGGAAACAAAGACAAATGAATCAACATATTATCCAAATTCTGTTTCCCACCAGAAAAACCCATTTCACTGTCGTAACAGTTGTAAAAGGAAGGACTAAAGCTATTAGCTGGTTAGCCTTTGTAAACATCAGGATAGAATAGTCAACCAAGCTTTCATGTGCCTTACTCCATTACTCAAAAAGAAGAGAGGGGCTTTTGCCCTTTTAAATTAATGTTTGATTTATACTCTAGTAAGTAGAAGTGATTCTAATTAGAACTAGCTTATATTTTGTAGAAAACATGTTTAAGGATCGAAATAGTGCCATTATTCTTTGGAAGCTTAAGGCTGGATTTAATTTGAAATATATGTTCCCAGCTCTCATTTTTTTTACTCATAAAAACCTAGCATACTACTAAATTCTTAGCTTAAAATAGTTTCTAAGAGCCAGGTGGTGGTGGTGCACACCTTCAATCCCAGCACTCAGGAAACAGAGGCAGGCAGATCTCTCTAAGTTCGAGGCCAGCCTGAACTACAACAACTAGCTCTAGACAGACTCCAAAGCTACAGAGAAACCCTGTCTTGAAAAACTTAAAAAAAAAAAATCTCAGGTTTAAAGATGAGACCCAGCTATCAACAGCGACAGCACACATGGCCTTTCCCCTTGTACTGTACTTTTTGGTAGAGACATCAAGAGCTTTTTCATCAGGAACCTTTTTACTTTGTAGATGGAGAAATTAAGGCTCAAAGTGTTCCACCTTTTACCCCCCCTAGTTCATGGCAAAACAGGACTTTTAAGTTAAGCTCAGTTCTTTTATTCTCAGCCACTTGGTTTTCCTCTACATTGTTTGCTTGATAAGTTTTTTGTTTGTTTGTTTTGTTATTGTTTTAAATAGAAAAGATAACTCAGTGGTAGAGAGCTTGCCTACAAGCCTGAACAAGGCTCTGAATTAGGATTGGCTCCTTACCATCCTAAAAACAAGAAGAAAATGTTGTGTCCCTACTCAAACTAGGCATATCTCTATATATCATAACTTATAAAAGTGAAATATTCTTGGAAGAGAAATTGCTAGAAATTAAAATTTCATTTAATTAAAATATGTACATAATTTCATTTACTTCTTATGTTTACAGGTGAAAAGAGATTTGAATGTCCAGAATGTTCTAAAAGGTTTATGCGGAGTGATCACCTTTCCAAACATGTGAAAACTCACCAGAATAAGAAAGGAGGTGGGACAGCTCTTGCCATTGTTACCTCGGGAGAACTGGACTCATCTGTCACAGAGGTGCTTGGCTCTCCACGGATTGTCACAGTTGCAGCCATTTCTCAAGATTCCAATCCAGCAACTCCCAATGTTTCAACAAACATGGAAGAATTCTGAAACGCTATTTATAACAGAGACCTCTAGTGCTGCACTTAAGTTTACACACCTTTGAAATCTGGAAATGGGCTGGTCAAGTGGAAATCAGAGTAGGAAATCGCATCTGCACCTTGGAATCTTTATATATTCCAGGGATTTTTGGTTCAACGCATAAAGTGTTGAATTTTTAAAAATAGAAAAAGAAAACCAATATACTGGAAACAGAAGAGTATTTCTTCCATGCTATAAGTTGCTGTAGTCTTTGGAAATACATCACCTAACCTTTAAACAGACCCTCTCTCTAACATCCAAGTTGCTGACGTGTCTAAAGAGACCCCGTTTGTGGGCCGGACCTTAATCTGTTTGGAAGTACCTTGTTCAAAATCTAGTCAGTAATAATTTACACACACTTCTTTTACTCTCTAGCACAGAAAACAGATTGTGATATGACAATAGGGAAAATACTATATTTCTTTAGCTTGGTTTTTGGGGAAAAAAGTCCACTTAAAATAGTTTTGGCCGTCTTTTCTAACTATCAAAAGTTCTTCAAAAGTTGAATTAGGTTACGTTCCAAAATACCAACCTGAGATCTATCTCGGGTTTTTATTGCCACTACATTATAGTAGTGTGTATGCAGACAATCAGTGAAGCCCAATTATTTTCTCCATTTTGGAGACACAAGAGGACCTTAGAGCGAAATCTTAGATTAAATTTTTAGATTGAAAATTTAGGAAAATGCTGGGGGAAAATTTATTAGAACAGAAATCATGATAGCTTCAAAAACATGAGAGGAAGCAGTTTAACAAGTTTTGAAGTTAGGTTGACTGTGTGCCTAACCCTGTGTTCAGTAGCAAAATTTCATTTTAAATGCTCATATTGGAAATGCTCGCATAGATTACAAATCTATGTAATTTCATTTTGTAAATATGAGTTACGCTGACAATGTGTAGGATTCTTTATGCTTTGACTTAGTAGCCAAAGAAAGAATTATCATACTTTTTTCAGGTCAGCAGAAATTTATTTTTAACTACACTAATAATTTTGTTTTCCTTTGCTAAAAATTGGCCAATTCAATTTTATTTCTAGTACTGTGTTAGGCTTATAAGAATTTATATCACAGTGATGTCTTTATGTTGTATCAATAACAAAGTTTTCCCAAAGGTCTAGACAGCTTAGCAAATATATAATAAAAATGATATTATGAAGCAAAAAATATTTTTGGAAAACCAGAATACTTTTCAGTCAAATAGTGACTGAGAATATATTTCATTTTTTGTGCAAGGGTCTTAGAGAACAGTGTCTTATTAGGAAAGATGGCCAAACATTTCATATGAAAAACATTTGGATTATTCTAGTAGATTAAACATTAGTAAGACACTTAATGTTTTTAGAGCGTGCTTACACAGAATCATAACTATTGAAACTGACCATTTGGAAACTAAAATCTTTACCTAATTTGTTTGTTATTGGTTTGAAGATACTATATGTTTTCTTGTGCATTCTTTATTATTTCAGGAAAATACTGCTCTCTTCCGGAATCATGATGTTACTTGTCTTTTTGATGAAGGAGAAATACTGTAATGATCACTGTTTACACTATGTACACTTCAGGCCAGCCCTTTGTAGCGTTATATAAAACTGAAGGCCTTTTGTGCTTTTGGTTTGTATAAAAAAGCTTTGAGATTAAAGGAAAAATTTTTACACTGTGGTTATAAATTTGAAGTTTCTTAAAGCTTTTGTAGACTTGTAACAAAGTCTTTAAATTTCAGTTGAATTTTGTAAGTTGTTTTGTATATTTTATTTAATGTACTCTTAACAACTGATGCATCTGGCTTTAAAACATCAGGATCAGTTTGTTTTGTTTGGTACAGAGGAGCATTTGGTAGTGTTAATTTTAATTTTATTATATAGGAGCTGAAACATCAAATATATATTTTATCTATCATGCTACACAATCAGTGCTATAAATTTTTTTATGCAAAGAGACTTTCTTAATGTTTTAATCATGTTTTCTCCAAGCTATACTTTTGTTGTTAGCACCAAGTATGAGCACTCTGCATCGCTATTCCCCGAGCCAGTTTCATGCAACTCATATGCTCATCCGAAGTGCAAGTTATCCTCACCAACAGTGAGACCTATTATAGATGAATCAGACGAATCTGGACATCCTTATGGTATATAAAACAGTCAGTCAGCAGACACAGTTTCACCACTGAAATTAGAAATATTTGGACAGTCTGTTCTGCATACCATTCTGAGTCCACCTTTCTGTCATACAGCAGCCGTAAGTTTCTGTGTCCTTTGACTCCGTGGGATATAGCTGTGGTAGGGCACAGACGTGCAGGAAAGTCTTGTTAACGGCATTTCACTGCGCATTATCTTTGCCACCGGTCTGAAGCTTTTCTTTGTAAAATTATCAGTGCAGAGCTCTGTATTTATCATGGTAGAACTCCAGTGTTAGAATAGTTTTCTCTTACAGTATACTTTCTTTGGTTAAGTTTGTGTATGTGTTGCTGATTACATTAGAAGTTGATGTTAAGTCATTATTTATCACACTCATGAGAGCAGTAATGAAAGTGTGTAACCTAGGAGAAAAAGTTAATTTGTCAAACTTAGATAAGCATGATGTTTAGGTCCTATTTTTCAATTTTATAACTGTTTTATTGCAACAATATTTGTATTTGAGTCTCCATTTTAATGCCTTGTGGTGTTTTTTTATGCATGTCACTAAGTTGTCATCCCACATAAATTGATGTGCAGCATAGGGTATTAAATCTACATAATGATTTTAAAACAGAAATAGTTGATGGTAAAATGTAAATGTTTTGCAAAAATTCCTTATAAAAAGTTTCGTAGTAACATTTCACTTGTAAATTTTTTGTAAAAAAGAAAATGGTAAAAAAAATAAGATGAATACAAAAAAAAAAGAACCTGTTTTCCCATATCCTAGAATTTAGACAATTATTCTGCCAGCAAAGCCTCTGGGGCTGTAATTGACATTTTTACAGTGCTGATTTGTATAAAATTTGTTTTTTGTGGATTTGGAAATAAAATCATGTACAAGTTGTTGCCTGCAGTAACAATTGCAAGTAACCTTTTAAAGTCCCCTTGGGTTGAACATGCTTCATTTAATTATGTATATCATAGAGCAGCAATAAAGTGTTTAAACTATCAACCTTCTCATCACAGTGAACACTGAAAATTTAAATGCCTCTCACTAGAAAATGTATTGGCAACCCTTCTTAATCCTAGTGTTCAGATCTGATCAACACTCTTCTCAATATACCGCCAAAGAACTCCAGCTTAGATTGCATGTTAACTTGTGGCCATTGCTGTAGACATTTATAGAAATTAAATTTTGATTTAGAGACACTTCATTTAAATAATTTTAAGCAATAAAAATTAGGAAATAGTAGGATGGTCTAAAAATTGAAAAACAAAGTTAAAATAATATTTAAGCCCACAGCAGCATGTAGAAGTGTAGGCCACCTAGATGTGGGAAAGTCTGTAAAGACCAGAACTGTCTTTCCTTCTAGCATAGACTTGCATGTTTCACAAAAACCTTATGAATACACTTGACTATGACTTTAGTGGACATATTTCCAAGTCTTTATATACAGCAGAACTGCTGGAGAGAACTGCAGGATGTTAGGCACCAAGGGAAGTGAGCTGCCCACAGGGCTCCAGTAGTGTTTAAACATAGAAGAGGTAGGGTGATGTATGTGTGTGTAAATAGCTTGGACAGCACAGCCTAAGGGCATGACTGTGCTACAACGTACATGCATAACATATGTTCTTAACAGTGATCAAACCAAGGGACAGTTAAATGTATGCTCCCCCACCAAGTAACAACTTGGTCAAAAGATTTCATGTCAAAAGTAAAGGTACCCATCTTGACCAGGCTTGCTCAACTATGCCTGTCTTTTTTTCCTCTGGGTGGTTCTTAGCCCAAAGCTTAACGTCAGTTCCCAAAGATACACTTGGAATTCTTTGGCTTGTTTGCTTGTTCCTCTTTTTATCCCTCCCCAAACTAGTGTATGTTTCAATTTCCTGAAAGATTAACATGTACTCATCAGGATGGCACTGCCTGAAAAGATGAAACTCAAAACCTGAGAGTTTCACTTTGAAGGCAGTAATGGTCTGGTTTCTGAACTAGGAATTTCAACCACATGAACAAGATTGGGATCAGCCACAGTCAGGCTGCTGACATGAAACTGGTGTGGCACAGAAGCCATGCTTAGAGCAATAATGTGACACCTGTAGTCCACAGCGCTGCTGTTAAAGATGACCTTCAAGTCAGCAAACTTGTGGGGTTTTTTAAGATTTATTTATTTATTACATATACAATGTTAGAAGAGGCCATGGGATCTCATTATAGATGGTTGTGAGCCAATTTGTGGTTGCTGGGAATTGAACTCAGGACCCTTGGAAGAGCAGTCAATGCTCTTAATCTCTGAGCTATTTCTCCAGCCCAAACTTGTGTTTCATATAGCTTATCCTATCTAAAAGGTTAGGTACTAATTAAAGGGTACAATGACTTCAGATGCCAGTAAGAGATGTGGAATTCTTCGATTTTTTTTTCAGGGTGGTTGTTCATGCTGTAATGTACATAATAGGCTCCGTCAGTTTATAATTGTGTTGTAAGAATTTAAAAGCATTTTCTAAGATTTTTCTGGTTGGCATGGCCTTGGGTTCTGCTTCTTTTAGTAGCAGGTGGCGGTGAAATCGTTTATTTTTGGATACCTGAGCGCGATCTTAGAAGGAAATAGTAGAAGGAATCCAGGAAAGGAGAGATGAGAAGGGCCAGAGGAAAGCACGAAGGGCTGTTATTAATGGAGTCATCTCTCCATGGCGATGGCACTTGGAAAAGAAGCCAGAGTTCAAGCTGGGCTGGATTAGTGGTTGCTGATCCAGGTGTTCAGTTACTCCTGCATCTTGCCCTTCCTTGCACAGTCTTGATTGATACTGTCAGTGAGCCCACCAAGCGCCTGGTAAGCAGCAGCATTCGCGGTCGGTAACCTAGAAGAAGGTACTTCATTCACGTTACTGTCCCAAAATAGCATAAACTGGATGGCTTGTGAACAGTAGAAACAGGCCAAAGGTTCAGTGTCTGTTGTGAGCCAGCCCTGGTTCATGTTTTGCCTTGACAACCCTCACACAGTAGAAGGGATGAGGTGGTTCTCCGAGGGCCTTTTTTCTCGAGGCACTAATACCATTTCAGGAATTCACCATTTTTAAGATCTTACCACCTCACAGAGGCCACTCCTCCTCTACTGTGTTGGGATCTGGGGAGACAACCCATCAGACCCAGCAGGGGGCACTGAGCAGCCAGATGCTTGGAATAGGAGCCCCATGGTGCAAAGCTAACTCAAAACTGCACAAAAAGGAAGGGAACTTCAGCGAGAATTACCCATTTCAACTACATTTTTCTCAAGCTGAGCTAGTTTGTGAGACAACAATCTCTGGAGTGACATGTCACACTGGGAACAAGACTGAAGATACTGAAGCACATTGAGATGGTGCCCCTGGGAGGAGCCAAAGCAGGGCAAGTGAGGATGCCAAGGTTTCAAGACAGATGAGAAAGCTCATCCAGAGATGGATTCCACACCACTGAGGGACAGGAGACAGGAAGAGATGAGCCTGCACAGATGCCTCCAGCAACGATTATTCTTTGTACCCTACCTTCCTAGGTGGTTGGCTTGGTTTAAATTGTGTTATTTATTATCTTGCTATGAAATTCAGTCTAATATTTTATTTATAGTAGTATTTTTGTGATGTGGAAGCTATAATAAAGTTATATTTTCTGATAAAATTGTTTCTAGTTTACATAACTTTATGCTGGAATTAAATATATGAATAATTCATAGCAATGTAAAAGGCATCATGATTTCTAAGTATTTGATCACCTAACAGGTTTGAAAACTACTAGTGAGTAAATACCATAAAAGAAAACAAGCTAACAAAAAAGACATACACCAAATTCAATAATAGTGTAGCTGGTTACACCCTTAATTAACACAATCACTTTATGTCTTTACAGCTTTCTTTACACTGGCTTGTGCTTTGTGGAAAGATGCATTATCAGAATGAAATTTATGAGTTTTTGGATTACTTTCTGATTTCATGGACAGAAAAAAATATCATTACTGGAAAGCAAGTCCCAATTTGGTGGTCCTATATTAGTTTGTTTAAAAAACCTGAAGTATTTTTGTCGTTGGCTGTTCTCGTTTATTTGCCTTTGTTTCTTACAATGTGGATGGTGGTTTGTATTAGAAGTCTATGTAAATTGGTCCACAGATTCTGCAAATCACTGGAAGTGCTTTCTCTTACAACCCATTTGTGAACAAGACATATTCAAGAAAAAGTGGAATAAGCAAACCTAGCAGATTTCTTGGAGTAATCATTTTACAGAGACAGGTATTTTTCTGTATTTTTTAGGAAGAGAATTATCTTGCTGATAAAAGCAAACTTTAAATATTAATTAAACTGACTTGAATCTGTGATCTTGGCAATTCTTGAAAATATTAATATGAGTTAAGACTTCCCCTGAAAATAAATCCAAATAAAATACTTATTTTCTGCTTATATATTTTATTCTAATGAAATTTTGATTAGATTTGTGAATTAAATATTTATGTCTTTTAGGACAATAGAAATGTCTTTCACTCCAGCGTTCAGGATAATCCCAAAGTGTCATTTTCAGAAGATCCCAACAGCCCTCCTGTATTAATTTTCCTCTGTTAAGCTGAATATTGCCATAGCCCTGAAGTCCATGCAGCTCATTCCAGTGTCCATGCTGTGATCTTGAATTTATGTAGCAAGGCAAACAATAGATTTCCTCTGTATTTAGATGTCAAACCCATTTACCCTATTCTGGAATTATAAGGACAGTTATGGGTTCTCTTTTTCCATATCTGTGTTCTGAATTTTGGGGTCACTCCCAAATTAATGTTAGAACTTAATCTTTATGGAGCTCTTGTGTCAACAGTGGGAATTTTACAAGTGTCTGTCCCAGAGGTACCCTTGTGAAAGGCCCCATGGTGCTAGCTGGATATTTTTGCCATGTGAGTGCACGCAGAGAAAGTAGCATCTGGGGGCCATCATCTTGTGCTTGCCAGCACCAAGAACCTCGAGATTGCTGATGTTGATAAGCTACCTAATTTATAGTATTTTTATTATAGGAACGCAAACAGAGACCAGGGTGACAGGCAAGAATTTAATGAGGCATAAAGCAGAAAGTCCATTCGGCAAAGGAGTTGTGCAGAGTGACAGAAGCAGGCTCTTCCTCTCGCCCATCCTTGCTGAATCCTGGGTTAAAGTGGAGTTGGGGACAAGAACTGTCTATTACTTCCTAGTGTGTGCAGTTTTCTCAATATTCTAATAATATTATATGATCCCAGATGATTTTATGCTCAATCTATACCCTTGTTTTCAATATTTGAATGGAAAAACACAGTCCACCAAGCATCCATTTAACTTCTAAACTAACTTTGTGATGAAGCCCATGCTTTTACATAGCACTGTGCTTAAACATGAAAATCAAGAAAAGATGGGCAGAAGTCATTTTCCTTCAAAATCCTTAGAGCTGACTCAAAACTTCCCATAAAATTGGCATAGGATACCAATTGATCTGATTGTCATATTTTGAACAATTTTAAAAGGTAAATCAGAGAAATGGTTAATAAACGTAACAGATAAACAAGATCGATTTCTTCCAAAATTTTCTTTGCTGTTTATTGAATGTAGGACACAATTTTATGTCCCCATTGAGAAGCCTCATCGTTGATGTTACAGTATTGCCTAAATGTTTTCATTTATACCTCTGGAAAAGCTTACTAGATATTTACACATTTCTATATGCCTTGCTCTCATACATGAAGAAAACATGGAAGTTCTCCTTCATACCAGGGCTGAAATTTCCATTCATGTTTTTGTTTGGGTGTTAGACTTTTGTTTTCTTTGCCTTCTTTTTGAGATGGGGTCTCCATGTAGTCCAGGCTGGTCTTGTACTTGATATATAGCCTAGGAAGACCTTGAACTCCCAAGCATTTTGCCTCAAAGTCTGTCCCAAATGCTGGGACTTCAGACATAGAACACCAGGGCAGATTCAAATGTTAATTTTTTCCCTTTCTGCCCCTTCCCCTCTCACTGCTTAATATTTTCATGTAGCCCAGACTGACCTTGAACTTGATATGTATCAAAGAACTTCTAGAACTTCTGATCCTCCAAGTGCTGGGATGCCCTTATGTCTACTCTTGAGTGGAAGTTTTAAAGTTGCCATATTCGCTCTTTCATACTCCAGGGTTCAGTAGATGGAGACAGATCACCCTCTGCTGAGTGTAGATGGCACTTAATGACTTGCTTCTAAAACATGGAACACAGTCTACATACCAGACACTTGGAGACTAAATCATAAGAAATCACTGTGGCCTCCCTCTTAGCTGTTCTCTTGGATTTGTCTTTCCAGGGAGTCCTGATCCCATCACATAAACAACCCTATGAGAGGCCCTGGCCGCAAGGCAATGTAGCCTTCCAAGTGAGCCCGGAATGATTGTCCAAGCCAGTCCACTGTTAGGGTGACTGCAGCTTCAACCTGTGAGACCCTGTCCAGAGATGCCTAACAGAATGCGTCATGAATTCTTGATCAGTGCAATATGATTTGTTGGCTATTGTTCAAAACAGCTATGTTTGGGATGGAGAGTGATTTACTAGACCACAATAAATAACTAATATCCCACGAGTCCTCAATTTTCAGTCAGTCTCATCATCTGGGTCATTCAGAGCATTGACACTTACACACTGTTCATAGGACACTCCACCAGGGTCTCCGAGATTTCCTCTCACTGGCCATATCCAAGCAAGCCCTACTGAAGATGTATAGAGGGTGAGAAGAATGACAATAGACTCACCTCCTGCATGACCACAAATATAAGATACCAATTTGAAAGATACTAAAATGGGGGAGGGGACAATGTACTCTGCAGGACCCATGAACTACATTTTAAGTTGTGTTTATTTCCTTTCAACTGTCACCAAC
Source organism: Bramus lutescens (assembly GCA_001685075.1). Taxonomy (NCBI): domain Eukaryota; kingdom Metazoa; phylum Chordata; class Mammalia; order Rodentia; family Cricetidae; genus Bramus; species Bramus lutescens. Next base: position 28,317 of record LOEQ01005574.1, on the reverse strand, counting down.
TGGTGCAGGACAATTGTCTTTATTCTGTCAATTATGTTTTAAATAAACGCTGATTGACCAGTAGCCAGGCAGGAAGTATAGGTGGGACAACCAGACAGGAAGTAGAGGCAGGTCAATGAGAACAGAAGAATTCTAGGAAGAGGGAAGCTCCCTCTCCAGTCCTGTCCCAATAACAAAGGAAGATGTGATTGCCCCGATGAAAAAGGTACTGAGCCTTGTGGCTACCATAGATAAGAATAATGGGTTAATATAAGTTATAAAGAGTTAATAAGAAGCCTGAGCTAATGGGCCAATCAGTTTATCATTAATATANGGTGGGACAACCAGACAGGAAGTAGAGGCAGGTCAATGAGAACAGAAGAATTCTAGGAAGAGGGAAGCTCCCTCTCCAGTCCTGTCCCAATAACAAAGGAAGATGTGATTGCCCCGATGAAAAAGGTACTGAGCCTTGTGGCTACCATAGATAAGAATAATGGGTTAATATAAGTTATAAAGAGTTAATAAGAAGCCTGAGCTAATGGGCCAATCAGTTTATCATTAATATAGACCTCTATGTGATTTCTTTGGGGCTAAATGGCTGTGGGACCTGGTGGGAGGACAGAAACCAGGCAGGATAGAAAACCAGACAACAACCAACCTCCTTTCTTCTGTTAAGACCGGCACCTTAGGGGCTAGAGAAATGGCTCATCTGTTAAGAGCACTTACTGATCTTCTAAAGGACCCAGGTTCAATTCCCAGCACAGATGGTAGCTCACAACCATCTGTAATTTCAGTTCTAGAGGACCTGACACCTTCACAGAGATAGACATGCAGGCAAAACACCAATGCACATAAATAAAAATAAATTATTGAAAAAAGACTCATTTTGTCCATTCTAGGACAAACCTGTTTACAGAGGTGACTCTGTTGACATCCTCTGTGCCCCATAGTGACAGATGTCTTAACTGCCCATGTTTCTTAACCATAGCAACTATGAGTAGGTGGTGAGGGTGCATGTAGTCTTTGTATGAGCGAGATTGCTTTTGGTAGTTGCTGACGGATCCTATGCTGGTGAAATTTAATGCATCAATAAGAGCGTATTTGTCCTTGGAAAGTTGAAAATATTCTAGTTCCATATGATATTCTATATCCTGGAAAAATTTGTCACTAGCATATTAGAGTTATTAAAGAAAAAAGCCAGCAGCATGTACAGCCCATGAAGAAAGCTTGTCATGTGCACACAAGAGTGAATGGTATAGGGACACACAGACAAAGAAAATAGAAGATTTGCCAGACCAAAGCGCATGGGTGCCCTCCTTCAATCCTGATCCCCTAAACAACAAATCCTATAGAGCAGAGTTTTGTAAACTGCTCAGCTCTAGCAAATGTAAAGATGAATGTCACCATCTACTGCCTCCACGCCTTCACCATGGCAAATCCTTCTTTCCCCTCCTCCCTCCCTTCCCAGCACAGGACTTGCAATCTTTTTTCTTAATCTGGTCTCCAGTTGAGGTGTAACTGACAGAAATAGAAAGATGATGTTTATTACCGCTGAGGAGAGAACTCAGGAGTAATTATACCAACACTCCTTGTAATTTTGCTCCTTTATATTATTTGGATGGTTTATTCTCATTTCTTCCCTGGAGATAAAAATTAAAAGTTTCTGAAGAAAAGCTGCTTTCCCTGCTCTGACCTCTATCATTTCGTTAATCTTTTTTAATAAATAACTTTAGCCCCTTCCACCTGGAAGACTCACAGTCCTAATGAGAGCTTTGCTGGTCTCAGAAGTCCTTTCCTTTTCTGTCTCTGAGGTGTCCTTTCTAATTTAGCAAACATTTGTTTGTTGAGACAGGGTCTCACTATGTATCTCTGGTTTGCCTAGAACTCACTATGTGGAGCAGGCTGCCATCAAACTTACATAGATCCACCTGCCTCTGACTCCAAACTGCTGGGACATGCCACCATGCCCAGCCAATTTAGCAAATATTTGGACAGTAATGCTGCTAGAGGATCTGTGCTAGATAATGAAGGCTGTAAGAAAACAGAAGACATGGTTATGGTTTCTGTGAGTTAGGAGAGCAGGCAGAAAGTCTGACAAAAAGGTTTTCAAAACTAGCATATGGAGGAAAATGGGGGGGGGACCTGGCCAAAAGGAAGGTAGAAAACTTACTGATGTCCACTGACACTTAAGAGTATCTGAAGGTGACATTATTTAGTGTGACATTATCACACTAAAGTGCACACCCCTGGAAGAAATTTAAGATGACAATGAAACACATGACACATGCATGGAGAGTGAGTTCCAGGACAGGCACTAAAGCTACAGAGAAACCTTGTCTTGAAAAAACAAACAAACAAAAAAAACATTGAGCATGCAGAAAAAAGTCCATGTTATACAAATAAACTCAAATGCTGCCCCACCTACCACAAAAGTATCCATCCTTTGCCCAGTTATATTTCAGCTGCTAAGCCCTCTGCTCCAGCTGGTTTCCTCCTTTAGAAGTGTATCACTTTCCTTCTTTCAACCATTTTATTACTCTATATTTTGAGTTACCTTGGAAAGCAGCAGGTATTCTTAGGTATGTTGTGATTTGAATGAGAATGGTCTCATAGGCTCATGATTTGAATACTTGGTCCCCAGTTAGTGGAACTTTTGGGGAAGGATTAGAAAGTGTGGCCTTTGGAGAGATATGCCACAGACATAGCATTTTCTTTTGCCACTCTCAGAGTGTCTGCTTTCTGCTCCTGCTCTGTGGTTTGGATGTGAGCTGGCAGCAGCTGCTCTAGCACCCAGCCTGCCTGCCTCGTGTAGTGTTCTCTGCCATGAAGATGACCGACTCCTGTCCCTCTGGAACTGTAGACCCCAAATAAATGTTTCCTTCTATAGGCTGCCTTGGTCAAGGCGTTTTCTCCCGGCAATAGGACAGTAACTGATATGGATTTTGAAGCATAGCTTTGGAAGCTCTCCCCACCATCTCCTGCCCTCTCGCATCTCTCTGGTCCCCACCCCCACTATGCCCTCCACCTCCAGAAGCCCCTCTCCACTTCCTAGTGCTGTGTTGTGCTGCGCCTCTCTCCCTTAAGGCCTTTCTTTTCTCTCTCTTGGGTCTCTCTAGTCTTCTTGCCTCGCCACACTCTTGCCCACATAAATACAATATATAAAATTATAATCTAGACTCCTCATAAGACAGAGACCATGCAGCATTTGTACTTCTGATCCTAGTTTATCTGGGTCCTTCTGTCCTCCTGCAGAGCTCATTGTCCTTACTCCTGAACAGCATTCCATTATATATGTGTACCACATTTTCATTATGCATTCATCAGTTGACAGGCATGGAGGCTGGTTCCCTTTCTGTGCTAATGTGAATACAGAAGCAGTGATGGCAGATAAACAAGTGTCTCTTTAGTCAGCGATGGACTCCTTCAGATATAGATGCATGCCCAGAAGTGGTATACTGAAGTTATATATAGTAATATTCTTATTTTACAAAACTTCCACAGTGATTTCAATCCTGGCTGCACCCGTTTACACTCTAACAGTGAACAGGGATTCTTCTTTTCACACAGCGTTTCCAGCATCTGACTCGAGTGAGACAGACTCAAAGCACCCCATAGCTAAGGGGGTCGGACATGTTTAAAACCATATATGGGCCACTTCAGTCTATTCTTTTGAGAACTCTTATTCCCTGGCTGATTTTTAAAAATTTGATTGCTTGTTTTCTTATTCTTCATTTTTTGTTATTTTTGAGTCATTTGTATATTTTAGACACTAATCCTCTGACAGAAGCACAATCAGCATCGATTTCTTCCCATCCTGCAGGCCTATGTTCTCCTTTGCTGTGCAAAGCTTTTAACTTCATGAGGTCCCTTTGTTGATTTGGGGCCTTGTTCCCCATGGCCCCTCCACAAACAGCCTGAGTTCTATTCAGGAAGCCCTATCATCTTTATGTGTAGTCCCTGTTTTTTCATCTAGCAATTTCAGAGTTTTTAATTTTACATTGATATCCTCAAACAATTTGAAGATGGTGTTTGTGTGTGGTAAGAGATAAGGGTCTGCTTTTGTTCTTTGTATGTAAACTTCCAGTTTTTCCATCACCATTTGTCGAAGACCCCATTCTATTATTGGTATCTTTGTCAAAAAAAATTTGTAATTATACGGCCTTGTAGATGGTCCTCTATTCCATTCAATGGGTCTACATATTTTTGTATTGGTACCATGTTTTTGTTACTGGGGTTTTGTAGCATAACTTGTAATCAAGTATGGTGATATTTCCAGCCTTATTTTTCCCCCATTAGGTCTGTAAGATTATCCAAGTTCTTATGGACTTCAAGTTAATTTTAAGATTTTTTTAATTGTTCTTTGAAGAATGAAGTTGCAGTTTTGATGGGGGTTTCATTAGTCTATAAATTGTTTCTGTAAGAGAAGAATTTCCCCAGTATTGATTTGTTTAACCCATGAGCATGAGAGACCTTTCCAGAAACTGGTGCCTTCTTCAGTTTCTCTGGAGTGTTTTAAGGATTTTACTGTAGAGGTATTTTACTTCCTTGGTTACTCCCAGGGACTCTGGTTTAGTCCACTTGTTTCTGAGGGTGAATTGTGAGTGGAATTGTTTCTATGATTTTTTTTAGCATGTCTGTTAAGTAAGGTACTGACTTTTGTGTGTTCATTTTTACCTTGCCACTTTAATGTTGTGTCTCCAGGGTGCCTTATGGATGCACTCACAGTATCTTCAAACAAGGGGACTTGAACTTCTTTTTTCTATTTATATCCCTGTTATTTGTTTCTTTTGTCTTATTGCTGTAGCTAAGACTTCTAGATGTATGTTGAATGAGAGTGGAGAAATCAGAGAGAAAAGGGGGAGGGGCAGAAACAAGACATTTGTAGTGAGATTAAAGTAGACCAGTCCATTAGTTGATTTGCTGGACAGTGCATTAAGCTTCAAGTTCTTCACCCTTGTGTGTAGTCTGTCACCAGTTGCTCTGAGTTCCCCAGGACTATAGTTTATAGAGTCCCTGGCTGCTCATGCAGCCCTGCCCCCTGCTGTCCCCTGTCTTATCTGCTGTCTTGCTTTTGGAACACCCTCACCACTCCATGGTCAGCCCTCCCAGGTCTGTGAACATCGCTGGGTCCTTGGGCTGCTCAACCAACTTGTGATCCTGGGAGTGTCTCCTTTCCAAATGAACCATCTTTGCTACTGCTGCAGCCCTGTGTTTCTGCTCCATGGCTTGCTGATACATAAGAAGCTGAGCTTCCTGTGTATGCCGAAACTCTGATATCTGCTGACATCTCCACCTTCACAGGGCTCAGTTACTGCTAATGGGAAGCAAGTAATAAAAATAAGGGATGTGAGGCAGAATGCATCACTGGTCAAGGAAGACACCATACCAGGTGCTAGGTGAATTTGTGTGGCTTCTTCTTGGGTCTGATTGCTGGTCCCAGTCTCAGACTGCACACCTGAGTTCTATGTATATGTCACAGTACCAGTCTTACCTGTAAGCCTATCAGACTGCACACCTGAGTTCTATGTAGATGTCATACTATCAGACTTACCTGTAAGCCTATCAGACTGCACACCTGAGTTCTATGTAGATGTCACACTATCAGACTTACCTGTAAGCCTATCAGACTGCACACCTGAGTTCTATGTAGATGTCACAGTATCAGACTTACCTGTAAGCCTATCAGACTGCACACCTGAGTTCTATGTAGATATCACAGTATCAGTCTTACCTGTAAGCCTATCAGACTGCACACCTGAGTTCTATGTAGACGTCACACTATCAGACTTACCTGTAAGCCTGTATCAGATATTTTTTTCTAGTTTTACCCCTTTAATTATTAAGTTCGTGCTTATAGTCTAAAAAGATGTTTGAGCTCTTCTATTTTTATTTAAATCATTCTGACAAACTAACAGTGGGAGAGAAGGTCCCTTCTGTGGTAGTTTGGAATGACCTTACTAGGGAGTTAGCTTTCCCGACAAGAACCTGCTTCTCATCTCACTTGACCCATAGGCTTGTCTGCCTCCACCCTCATTCACACCTTTCTGCTGGCGACCTGAACAGCAGCACCAAGCTCTTCTGCTGGCTACCTCTGGGCCAAATATTACAGCTCCTCAACTCATGAGGATTTTCTTGGGGTCTTGCTGTTTTTGTTGCCCTCAGAAGTTTCAAGCACAGCCAAGGGTGGCTCTAAAATAAACCATGTTCAGTGTTAGCCATACACAGTAATAAAATGGTGAAATAGTTCCCGTCATTCATGAAAAGCATCTTAGTATCAAGGACTGTGAGGAGCATTCCTCAGAGGAAACACAGCATTTAGACAGACATATCAAAGTGGTCTTTGCTAAAAGGCCATTGGGTCCTCACTCGATTCACAGGGAACAGGAGCAGGAGAAAGCCTGGGAGCGCTGCCTACATCCTGTGTCTGCACATTGCTTGAAGACACAAACAGTGTTGTTGTTCACCTTTTTGCCGGAGTCACCTTGTATTCCAGAGGCAGTAAATCTTCTGGAAGAGCAAGGACGTGCAGATCAGCAAGTGCACAGTTTGACTGACTCCCCAAAGCTCTGAGGTGATAATGGTTAAATAAAGTATGGCGAGAGCCCTATTTTGACCAGGACTGCTTAACTGTGCATGTCTTGCCCTCTATTGAACGTAAACCTAGTGTCAGTATTCTGATGATTGGAGACAACTGGACTTCTTTATTTGTTTTTCTTCCCAATGTTGCCACAGTGAATAAACCCTCTCCCTGTGCTTTTCTTAACAATGTGTCTTTAATTACATACTGGGGGTTGTTGTCTGAGCACAGCCTGTGGGGCATCCAGAGGCCAGTTTTGCCTTAAAAACTGTAGCAACAGGACAAGAACTCATTCTAACCAGCATGAAGTAAGGAGTCTTCTAGACGTCTGCATGAAGTTCTATCTTTTCTTTTTCATTACTGAAAATAAAAATTTTCCCCCTTGCTGTTGTCTGAATATTCTCTTCAAATCCTGTGAAAATTCCTTTTTGGCACAGTATTAAGAGGTGATATGGTCAGAAGGGTCTGACCTCACAAGTTTATTCCCTCGAATAAAAAAGGTGATGGTGTTTCTGCTCAAAAGCATGCACTTAGGTCTTCAAAACAGTCTGAGCTTTCAGTGTGCCATTATATAAGCTTTGTAAGAGGCAAGTGACCATCTTGAAGACACAGTATGTCTTCGTAGACCCCTCCCTCAACTTCTCAGACTTCATATATCTTTCATTCTGCTTGATTGAACAACCCAGAAGTCCAATGAACTTAGGATCAGCAAACTCCCTGTGGTTTGAGTAAGAATGGCCCCCACAGGCTCATATATTTAAAAGCTTAGTCATCAGGGAGTAGTACTACCTGAGAAGGATTAGGAGTTGTAACCTTGTTGGAGTGGGTGTGGCTTTCATGGAGTCGGTGTGGCCTTGTTGGAGTAGCTGTAGCCTTGTTGGAGGAAGTATATCACTGTGGGCGGTCTTGAGGTTTCAAAAGTCTTCTCCAATCCCAGTGTCTCTTCCTGTTACCCATGGATCTGGATGAAAAACTGTCTGCTACTTTTCCAACACAATGTCTATCTGTGTGTTACTATGCTCTTTGCCATTATGTTAATGGATTAAACCTCTGAAACGGTAAGCAAACCGCCAATAAATACTTTCTTCTTTAACAGTTGCTGTGATCATGGCATTTCTTCATGAATAGAATTCTGACTAAGATACTCACTCCCCTTCTAGTGACTGGTGCAAGAAACCACTTAGGTCTTCAAAGCAGTCTGAGCTTCCAGTGTGCCATTATATAAGCTCTGTAGGAGGCAAGTAACCATCTTGAAGACAACAACCCGTGTACTATCTATACCAAACATGGAACAATTGTGTCAAAAGGTATCCTATCCAGTGGGCATGCTGCATATAAGGAGAACTATTTTATTCATTTTTCTAACTTCATTTTTATGTGTTTGAATATTAGGCCAGCATGTATCTGTGCATCATGCATGTGCTTTATGCCCAGAAAGGTCAGAGGTGTTGGATTCCCTGGAACTGGAGTTGTAGATGGCTGTGAATTGTCATATAGGTGCTGGGAATCTAACCAGGGTCTTCTGCTAGAACAGTAAGTGTTCTAAGCTGAGCCATCTCTCCAAACCCAAAGGAGGACATTCTTAAAAATCCACTATCTGTGAATAACTATCTATTCTAGTTTGCATCCTATGGTTTTGATGAACACCATGGCCAAAAGCAATCTGAGGAGAACAGGATTTATTACAGTCTATTATATAGAGAAGTCAGGGCAGGAACTCAAGGCAGATACTAAAGCAGAGGCTGTGGAGGATCACTGCCTCCTGGTTTATTCTCCAGGCTCCCACACAGCCACCTCTTTCATCTCTCTCAGGACATCAATCATTAATCAAGAGAAAACTCCACAGACTTGCCAATAGGCTAGCTGTTGGAATCAACTCCTCAGCTGATGTTCCCTTTTCGCAGCTTGAGTCAAGTTCACAAATATCAATACTGCATTTCTCCACGGACTTTGTCATCAATCATGGGGAAGAATAGTGCAGTTTGGTTGTATGGACAGTCGTTACACCATGTTAAGTGAATCCATGATCTTGTTATTGTCATTATTGTCTTCATCTGGAAATTAGTCATGTTGACAATTATGACCTGTCAACATCAGTCTTTATTGTCCACTCAATTGGATCTAGAACCTCATTTAAAAATAAGTACCTCCTCAAACAAAGATATTTTAGATAGACAGGTTATCTTAAAACACTTCCAAGATCTACAGAATATGGCATTTAAGATGTTTAATAACACAGGCTATTTTTATGTCTGCTTCTGGCATCACCAATCTACTTCAAAGAAGATAAGGGGTATCAAAGAAACTGCACATGGAGTTTACTTTCTTTATGGCAAAAGTAAGGCACTATGCAAAAAAAAAGCCTCTGCCTCTACTGCTGACAGTATGCTGTCCTAATTGAACAAGCAGGACACACAGAAAAAGTGACTGCCAAACATTGTCAAAACAAGGAGGGACAGCCATTCAGAATATCCTGATTTACAGAAAAGTCTGTTGAAAATGCTAGGCTTGTTTGGCTGAAGATAGATGCCCCAATGTTGCAGAGGACTTTTGGGCGATTGTCCAGGAAGTAAGCTGTTTCTGTCATTTCTCACATTATTTGGAAATTGCTTGCTCATACTTCCTGCTTTCTCAGTTAATATTATTTCCTTCTTGGGTCTCTGAGAAAGCTTAAGTCTAGATAGTTATAGTTTTCCTTGTTTACCTGATGCAGAAAGCAAGTTATAATAAAAAGTAAATTAGGTACAAGACTTTGGACTCACCAAGATAGGATAGATATGGAATATTTTCTCTGAATTTGTCAAGTACAAATGAACTAGACATTGTTGATATATTTATTGCCTATATATAGTTATTGTAATTATTGTATATAGTTTTTCTTATATAAGTTATAGCCTTCTTTTTTATTTTAGAAAAAAGGGAAATATAATGATATTTCATTTATATTTTAGTAAATAAAGCTTGCCTGAAGATCAGAGAGTAAAACAGCTACCCTGGTCAGCCTTACAGCCCAGGCAGTGGTGACACATGTACTTAATCCCAGTAGCCACACTAGTTTTCCATAGCAACCGGGCAGTAGTGGGGGCCTTTAATCCCAGACCTAGAGAGGAATATAAGATGGGAGGAGACTGCTCTTAATTATTCTTTCCCTGAGGATTCCTGAAAGCAGAATCAGCATTTCAGACTGAGGTAGAGGTAAGATCCAGAGGCTGTTTTGTTTTTCTGACCTTTGGGTTGAACCCTACCCTCATTCCCCGCTCACAAAAAATATGTGTCCATGTGGGTCTGCATGGGCATTTCCAGAAAGAGTTAAATGAGGTGGAGAAGACTTTCCCTAGGGTGGCTTTCTTGAGACCCAGGTTTAAGAGGTCTGAGGACAGAGCAGTGCTGTTTGTCTGCCTCTGTTTGCTGCCAGCGTAAGAAAGCATCATTGTTCGTTTTCAATACGGTGTGTTTAGAGCTTGTCAACAAGACACAGATAAGCAGAGGAAGACTAGACCCCCGTCTTCCCTAGCTAGCAGTTAGCATTTGCTTGCCTGAGCCCTTTGGTTCACTTTAGGGCTGAAAAGTTACAGACAGTATCAAGCAAGAGATGTGGCTCTTGAGCCCCAGAGGATGGGGAATTGGAGTGGAGATGATGCTAGACAGAGTGGAAGAGATTGTAACCCTGTGGAGTGCCAGCCTACAGGGAAGTGGGGAGAAGGCAGGAATTGTTCTTGCCCAGCGACTGTCAACATCAGATCATAGAGCCAACTCAGCATACCAGCTGCTCTGCCTATCTCTGGGCTGATTCTGGACTTGGGAAGGTTGGGAATGAACTGCTCGCTCCAGAACCCTCATTTGGAAGTGAGGATCATTGTTTCTCACACTGGCGAGTGTGTTTGTCTTATTGCTGCTGTCCTGGGCAGAATGGCACAAGAAAGCTTTCATTACTGTTTATTCTTTCCTTCCAGCCCTTTAATGATGTGTCGCCATTCCTTCCTGGCATAGAGAACTCTGTTGCAACTCTTTCCTTTCCACTTTTTGATATTTAGCTCTGGTTGTTCCAAGGTGTTCTCTGTGTGTTTCATTTTCAGCAATTTAAGAGGGATGTGTCTACATGGGGTTTTATTGTTTTGTCATGTTTTGTTTGGTGTCTTTCTTGCTTGGTGTTCTCAGGCATTTTTTTTTAATCTGTGATTTGATGTTTGTTAATTTCAGAATGCCTCAGCTATTATTTTAAAACATTTTTTCTCATGAATTCTCTTTTCTGTCCAGAATTCTGATTCTCACTTGGAGACTGATGTCATTCTGCAGCATGGGGGTGCGAAGGCCTTTCTCTTCATCTTCTTTTTCTCTTCTTGTTTCATTTGAAGAGTTCCTGTTGAGCTGTTTTCAAGTTCACTATCCCTGTTGAAACTCCTGATGATCTTGTCATAGACTTTCTTTATACAGTGTGTGTGTTTGTGTGTGTGTGTGTATTTTAGCATTTCCATGAGTTTTTCTTAAAATAGTTTTATCACTTTGATCAAATTACTTTCTGATCTTTTCCATCAGAAATTTTAGCAATTACTCATAATTATTTATATTTCCCTCCTGAGTATCCTGATACCTTGTCGTATCATCAGAATGTGGTTAAATTGGTTGTTTTGTTGCTATTTTTCCTTCTGGTCTCTGGCAGTGTTTTTTTTTTTTGCATGTTTGTATGCTGTGATATGCACGCAGTTGTGTGTGAGAGTGTGGGGGATTGCATACACACACACACACACACACACACACACACACAGTCCTAGGCCAGAAGAGGGCTTTGGGTCCCCTAGATCTGGAGTTACAAGTGGCGTGGAGCCGACCTGATAAGGTGCTGGGAACAGGACTCCAGCCTGCTCACAGAGAGCTCCTTCCTGCTGAGCTATCTCTCAAGGCCCCCTCCTAAGTCCTTAATGAGGTTTCTCTCACTGTTCCATACCATCCACTGCCTCTCAGAAGCATTTCCTCCCTTTTGTACAAACATGCTTTATTAGGACATCAACACTTCCTGAAAGTTTGCTGCTTCCTCCCACTTCCGTATCTTAAATAATTATCATGCCAATACTCCACTTATTTCTAACTTTAAACCCTTTGCAGAAAGCAAATCTAAGCAATAATCTTTAAAAGATAAAGTACAATATGAGTATATATTGAAACTTTAGTTTCAAAACGAGGTATGAAGGGTTTTCGATTTAACTCATCTATCTTATTTCTGATTATCTTTCTTTTCTCTGTGTGTATGTAGTGTATGAGTATGTGTGTGTGTGAGTGTGTTCGTGCACGCGTGCGCGTGTGTGCATGTGTGTGTGTGTAGTGGTGGTGGTATTTGATTTCGTTACTCGCACTTTCATGTAGCCCAAACTGGCCTCAAACTTGTTAGTGGATGAGGCTCACTGTTAACCCCAGTCCTCCTATGCCCACCACTTTAGTGCTGAGATCAATATTGAGATTACACAGTAATGTAACACCACCCTTGGCATAGCTTTAGATTAGTTTTTCATTTCTACAGTGACTGTATCCATATGCATTCCCACCCAGAGTGTGTAGATCTGCATCCTTTCCCATCCCAGCACCACCCTACAAACATTAAAATGTATTTATTTTTATTTGTGTGTGTGTACCTAGTTGTTTGCATGTGCGCTGTATGCATGCAGGTGTCCACAGAGGCCAAAGCTCCTGGAGCCAGATGGTTGCAGGTGGTTGTGAGCCATCAGATGTGGATTCTGGCAGCCAAACTCAGGTCCACTGCAATCCCTCCATTTTTCTTTTCTTTTTTTGGGGGGGTGTGTGTGGGAGGGCAGTTTTTCAAGACAGGGTTTCTTTGTGTAGCCTTGGCTGTCCTGGAACTAGTTCAAAGACCAGGCTGGCCTCAAACTCAAAAAGATCTCTCTACCTTTGCTTTCTGAGTCCTGGGATTAAAGGCATGTGCCACTACCCAGCTAATCTTTGTTTTCTTTTTTTGTTTGTTTGCTTTTGTTTTTCTTTGTTTTTTTGTTTTGTTTTGTTTTTTGAGACAGAATTTCTTTGTGTAACTCTGGAGACTGTCCTGACACTTGCTCTGTAGACCACGCTGGTCTCGAACTCACAGAGATCTGCCTGTCTCTGCCTGCCAAGTGCTGAGTTTGAAGGCGTGTGCCACCACCGCTCTGCTAACCCTTGTTTTCTTGATGCTGGCTATTCTGACTGAAGTGAGGTGGAATCTAAATGTAGTTATAATTTTCAATTCATTTGCTTTTGTGTAGAGATTGCATAGATTCCAATCCCCACTACCCTATCCTCAGTCAATGTTGAAGTATTCCTGTCAGTTGTTGCTGTCTAGTACCCCACAGCTGATAGTCCATGATACTACCCCAAAACAGCCTTCTTGACCAATATGTCACATCCAAAGACTATATGATATTGCTTGAGCCATGAACACTGAAGGTGTGGTTTCCTTGTCTCAGTTGAAAGAGTTTACAAGTTCCTTGTGAGCTTGAGCAAGGCTTCTCTTGCGACTGCCTAACAGTCCAGCTTCTACCCCCACCTGGTCCCCGCAGGAGTGCTCCTTTACAAATGACAGTGAGTATCAGAGAATCCAGTTTCGAGCTCCCAACACAGGGACACATCAACAACGCCGCAATTGGGGAAATTATTTTAAAATGCTATGCTATGTTTTGTTGTGCAGCTCTGTTGTCCTTAGGACAGATTTACATCAAGGACATACTGTCTAATTGCTACTTTAAAGTCACATGATATCATTCTATCTGATTTTTCCATCAAATCAGCACAGTTAATGCATTTGATTTTTATAGACTTTGTTTAAACTTTAAACTTTTGTAGATTTATGTGCTTCCAAGTCACCTAGGAAAAGCATGTTGAAAACTCTAGCTTCCTCTATCCTGTCCCATGTATAAACACTTTTGATTTTTTAGTTTGGAGATTACTTCATTGTGTTTCTTAAAACAATAAATCATCAATATTGTATGTGTTATAATCCTTCTGCTTTCATAGATGATAGCTAGTACACACATGTCACTTTCTTTTTTTTTTTTGCTCAAAAGTATCTTAGAAAGCATTTTAGGAAGCATGTAGACAAATTCCTTATCTTTTAATAGTTGTATGTTACTCCACTGTATCTCACTATTATCAAACCAACCTCTGATTGCTGCACATTTGGCAACTACAGTTTTCCAGCTCCTAATATAGTGACTAGCCTTTCCAGAGAGAAGCTCACTACATCAAAGTGATGCCCAGATCACTTTTCCAGTCGTTCCTGAGTGCTCTGTGATTGTGTCATCTTGAGTACCCTGTAGTGATGGGTGAGAGCATCTGTTTTCTCAGCGATGTGAACAGTTTTCTCCTCACCAGTGAAATCACACCCACAGATTGGGTTTCGCAGGCTACAGAGCTAGGAAGGTGTGATTCTCGTGCCTTCCTGTGAAGAGTAAAATATAAAGCTTAGCGTCTCTCTGAGCCCTTGTCTGAGAAGCTTCTTTCAGCAGATGGTATTTAATACAGACCAACAACTGGCAAGGTACAGAGAATAAGAGACTACAGAATGCTCAGTCCTACAAGGAACAAAAACCGCACCCTCTCGTCCCAAGGCTCAGGGATCATTGCCGAAGAGGGGATGGAAAGAGTTCTGCAACACTAGAGGAAACAGTGTCTTCGGACACAGCAAGGCCGCTGCACATAGAAGCTCAGGGAGATTTCAACAGCATGCACAAAACCTGTGTAAGCCCAAGCCAGACCAAACCCAGCAAAAGACGGGGAGCTGGGGATGCAGCCACATCCCTGGCAGTGGAGCTCCTGGCACCTGTTAGCTGCTGGGAGAGAGACGTTTTCTCTAAGAGTGTTGTCCTAGTCAAGCAAACCATGCTGAGCGCAAGACCACGCATCGAAGATGGGTTAAAAAGGGAGTGGGGCACAAAACCAGGTGAGTAGAGAGGAGGAAGTGGATCTTGAAAGTGTCGGCAGAATAAATGAATATAAAAAGTAAGTAAGATAAAAAACCATACTGAATAATAAAGAACAAATAAGAAATTAAAAAAATAAAATAATAGACTTGTAGTTTGCCTTTTTATTTTGGGAGGACGATCTTTCCTATGCTTACTGTATTTTGCATGATTGAACGAGGTTCAACATTCCATATCTGTATTCTTGCCAGCAAATTGGAAAGAGAAGTAGTAAGCTAAGAAGTCAGATGTTGTATGTCTCAATGACTTTCACTTCCCATTAGTTCAAAGAGAAACTTGGAAATGAATTGTCTAGTTTGGGTGACCATGAGTTCCATTTAAACTTGGAGGGGGAACTCAAAAACCAGAGAGTAGAACTTCTCGGTGAGATGGCAGATTAGAGTGATGGGCACTGAATCCCATCCAAGAAAATAGTCAAGATCATACACAGTATACTCATTTTCAAGAGACAAGGTCTGTAGATGAACTCATTAACTGGGAAGATCTCTGCAGACAAAGCAGGCGGGAGTATGGGAATTGGGGCCCAGCTGCAAGTTATCTTGAGTCAGCACCATTTGTTGGATAAAACTGCCTGAGAACAGCTTGAAAAGTGTTGCTCCTTTCCTACGCTGAGCCTGAGGGATGAGAAACTACTGAGAATATGAATGTTGCAGAGACCAAGGACTCCCTACTTTCATTCCCACTGCCCCCAGTACCATCTAGGTCCAGAACGGCACCTCTGAACTCAGGGAAAGTTGTGCCAAAATTCACTCCATCTGTATTCTATCAATTTCTTACTCTCCGTTATCCTCCATCTGGCATCTGTATGCCACAGCAGTTTGCTTTTGTCTGCTCCTTGCTCAGGTAGGTTATAGGAGCTCTTAGTGCTCTTTTCACCTGATCTACATCCGGACACTCTCCACCATACTCGTCACCTGCATCTCACATATTTCCACCCATTGCTAAGTCGTATTCCTCTTTCTTTCATCCTTCTCCCTTCTCCTTTACCTCTTACCACCATCCACAGCTTTAACTATTTCTAAAATTTATAGATCCTACCAGTTTACAGTTTTCTCTTCTCAGCAAATTCTCTGTTTGTTTTTCAAAGTCAGTCTAATACTTGTTCCTATCCTCACCCCCCCCCATTATCTTAGTCACTGAAATACAAGTACACACCACACTGTCCTTTGTTGCTTATCCTCTAACTTACTGAAGTCAAAGGGACTACTGGTGTAATTTGGTTAGTACAATGCTGTGTTTATTCTTGCAGTTAATATTCCATCTACACTGAGGAGCATTTTATGAATGGTGTGCTCCAACTGTAACATATCAAAGTCCCACTTGAGTATTGCAAATGCTTCAATTGAAAGGATACAGTTGAATACAGAAAAGACCAAGCAATGAAATAAACCCAGATGCATAAACCCTAATGAAGAAATACATGAAAAACCAAGGCAATGGAAATCCTGCCAAACTTAACTGATCTTACAGTAATGGCATTCAGTTAGTGTGAGTCAGATGATATCCAAGATAGGGAACCCAAAAGAAATCAAAGAAGAGTATCAGCTCCTGGTCAAGAAAACACAGACCTGAATGAAAGGAGTACGCTAACTCAAACAATGAAAGGAAAATTAACAAGGAGAAGGAAATACTGAAGAAAAGCAAATTTGAAATGTTAGAAATAAAAAACACAGTAAGTTGAATAAAAAGCATCATGGGAATTCTCAACAACAGAACAATCGAGGACAGAAAAGAACATCTAGACTTGACAGGTAGAGATGGAACGATCCAACAAGGACACAAACCAAATAATAAGAAGGTATTAAGTGGGATTTCTAAGGTATTCATGACTTTGAAAATATCAAATGCAGATAACAGCAATATAGGCAGAAGAGAATCTCATTATACAAGCATAGAAATGATTTTCTAAAGAATCATAATAGCATATACAATAAGAACAAATATCAAGCATAAAAAATAGAATTGCAACAAACATGAACAACATCAAGCAAGAAACATACGGTAAATGTTTCAAGAGTTATCCTATCCTAAAGAGTCTAAGTCTGTATAATAGAAATGACTGGCTAAGTCATGTGAGGAAAATAACTAAAACTTCTGGGTCTTCAACCCCACCAAAAACCTGAGAAGTGAAATAATATTACTTGAGTAAATAAGCAGTACAATCAAGAAACTTCCAAAAGGTGCAAGAAATGACAGAGACAAACCAGCTACCTAGGCAATCACCCAAAGTCTCATTTGCAATGTTGGGGAAACCAACTTTGGCTAAGGCCTACAGTACTGACAGACCATTTTCAGAGGCAGAAAAATTTTAAAAACTCTTACTCTGTCTTGGCAAGGTTTGGCAGTCTTTTTGCTTTTATTCTGCTTGTCCAATCTGGACACAGTGCATTTTGTAGTGGTCGAGGCAGGGGCAGTTTTTTGCCCAAAGGCCAGTTTTGCCAAGAAGAAAGCAAGCTCCAAGTGGAGTGTCTTCGGTGCCCAACATTCTCTCGGGAATAGATAGGTGCTGCTAGGAGCAATTGTGTCTCATGTCAACAGAACCCTAAGTTATTTAAATGCCATATTCTACAGTTCTTTGAAGTAATTGAAGATTACCTCTCTATGTGGAATACAATCTCTATGCATCTAAAGAACCTGATTAGTCTAACTATAAGTACAACAAACATTGCTGACTATTGACCTATAATTCTTAATACCTATATTGTTTAAAGACTAAGGCTTCATATTAAAATATTAAGCAATCTTTAAACAATGAGGACAATGACCTCAAAATATAAACTCTCTCTCTGTGTGTGCATCTTTATCAGAGGTAGAAATGTATAGTGTAATATGATGAATATATCTTAAAGCTGTATCAATATACAAAATATCTTAAGCAGAGGTAGAAACATGCATGCATACAATATGACAAAATAACTTTGCATAGGTACACAAATATTATAAACAGAAATAGGAGCATATTCAATACACCAAATGCAATTTGAATTTGTGTCATATACAAAAATCTATACCAATGTAATTGTCTATAAATAATAGCTCACAACTATTCTCACTATTATTATTAGTGTGAGTAAGGTCACACTAATCTACATATTATTCCACCCAATCCATTTTTTTTTAAAGAGATCCCTGAGCCTATCTAATTTCCACCCCCAACCCTATACCAATTATAACAAACCCCTAATTGATGTCCTTAACCCTAAGGACAAACTTTGTTGGGAGAGGGCACATCATCTTCTAGAATTACTTCCAGCTCTCATGGGGGCGATGTTATTTCTATGGGATCCTGTAAAAACTAAAATGATGGTTAAGTTTCTAAATTACTGTCTGGTACAATTGCGGATAGTCTCTGAGTATCTAGTTAGGATTTTCCAAAGCTCTTATCTAAAGTTCTGGCCAGAACAATTTAAGAAGGTACACCATCTCAGCTAGCCAAGTTGGAATCATCTTGAGCAGTTTGTAACCCAAAACTGACCTTAAAGTGTTACCAGCATAATGACATCATATCAACCAGGGGGAATCATTGTTGTGGGTTCCATATTCTTGCTGGAAACTTCAAAGATTACTGCAGAAAACTTTATTGTTCATTGTGGAAAACTTAAAAATTATTCATATAGACATATATTCAATGCAAGGTACCATAGAGACAAAAATATGTATGGGAGAAGTAAAATTTTTCCTAAATTTTTTCTTCCTTTTGTCCCCTACCAGGAGGCTTCTGATATGAGGCAGAAACTCTGAGTTTTTCTTTTAACAACATGCTTGGATTTAGAGAAGGAGAGCCACAGTCCAACTCTAAAGCCAGCTTTGATTTTTAAGTGAGTCATGACTATCATTATACTGAGAAGTACTACTGAGAACATACATAAACATATGTATGTTTAGGTACTGAAATTTTGCCTTGCAGAGGATATGGGTACCATATATCAGATTTCTCTTTGCTTGGTGACTCTTTCTGGATATCTGTCTTTTCTTCTTTAGGCATCTAGATGTCCAAGGTCTCTTGACTTTTTGAAGATTGGTATGTTCTTGCAAAGACAAGAACAGAACCCTGCCCCAACCTTTATGAGGTTTCTTTGCCACTGTAGGGTTGTCACCTCTGTGGATGAGCCATAATTTCCTTTTCTGAAAATGTTTCTCTTTTTCAAACTGAATCTTTATTAATTTTTATGGTATCCATAGCTTTTCTTCTCCATGGAAACAAGAGCAAAACCCCTTCCCCAATGTAGCACATTTCCTGGTTTCCATTCTGAGGTCAACATATCCTTGAAATACACTGGCTGATTTAATTCAGAAGTTTGCTCTACTATCCAATGCCTCTCTGCTGTCATTGTTCCTTTCTCATTAGCATTAATAAAATTCAAGGTTAATAAAGCATTCTGTAATCTATTTCTGGGCATTCTTCATTCCTTTCTATTAGTTTAACATATCCTTTATAGTTCGATTTTATCTTCCTATAACTGCCTGACCTGTAGGATTGTTTGGTACACCTGTAATTTACTTTATATTACAATAAGCAAAAAAAAAACTGTTTCATTTTTTATACACATATGCTGGACCATTGTCTGTCTTTATTTGTACAGTTATGACCCATGATGGTCATAACTTCTAGTAAATGTGTGATTACCGAATCAACCTTTCCCAAACGCAAAGCAGTTGTCTGTTGAAAACCTGAATAGCTGTCAATGGTGTAGTGTGCATATTTTAATTTTCTAAACCCTACAAAGTGGAACACTTTCATCTGCCAGATTTCATTCCTTTGAGTACCCTTTGGGTTACTTCCTGCATGTAGTGGTGTTTGGGTATAGAAAGAAAAAGTAGGGCATCTCCTTATAATCTCCTTAGCTTGTTGCCATGTAATAGAAAACTCCTTTTTAAAGCTTTGCTATTGACATGATATTTTATGAGATTCTGAGGTCATCAGTACTTTTTCAATCAATAATAGATCAATTTCTGCATTACCTTATACTAGGGACCTGGCAGATATGTATAGGATCAGATATGTGTTATGTATATGGGACAAAGTCAGATCCTGATTATATCTTGAACCAGAATAAATAATGAAGTCAATTCTGTATCATCTGGTATAAATTCAGTGGTTTCAATATGCAAAACAACTCTTTGTGCATATTGTATATCAGTAACTATATTCTTTAAAATCCCTTAGTACCATAAGAATACCATTTAATTCTGACTTTTGTTCAGAACTTTAAGGGATTTTTTCCACTTTTCTTTCTAGTTTGTAACCTGCCTTTCCTGATTTATTTGCATTAGTATAGAATAGGGCTCCAGTTTTTGGTGTGCCACAATGCAGGGAAGGAACCAATTAGCTGTCTTTATAAGGTTAATTCTATCATGTTTGAGATAGTTGCTATTAATATCTCCCCAAAAATTAGTATAAGTTTTTTGCCAGGTTTATAGTCACCTCATAATTTTTTTTAATTTCATCACTATTAAAAGGCACTATAATCTCTGCTGGGTCTATTTCTGCTAATTGATGAAGTCTCAATTTTCCTTTTATAATCAATTCAGAGACCTTTCCCACATAAGATTATAATTTTTTACTCAGTTTATGTGGTACTATGATCCATTTTAAGATAATACCTTCCCTCAGCATTAAATTCTGTAGGGTAATATGACTAGAATTCATTTAAAATTTGGATCCACGTGATCCACATGTGCCTTCTGCAATTTCCCTTCGGTCAAAGTCAATTCTCTCTCAACTTCAGCTGCTAATTCCCTGGGAATGTTTAAATCTTTGTCACCATCTAAGGTTTTGTTTAAATGAATTTTTATATCAGGTGTTATCCTAGAAGTGGGCTGTCAATTGGAAATGTCTCCTAGCAATCTTTGAAAGTCATTAAGCGTCCACAATCAATCTCTTCTAATTTGCATGTTTTATGTGCTAATTTTCTGTAAACTTATTTTATAACCTAGATAATTGATAGAATCTCCTGTTTGTATTTTTTCAGGAGCATTTTTTAATTCCTAATTAGGCAAAACTTTCTTTACTTCTTCAAACATTTTTTTCTAAAGAATATACATTTGAATCACATAGCAAAATGTCATCCATGTAATGTTAAACTATAGATTTAGGGAATTGCTTATGTATTATATTTGACTTGCAAAGTATTGGCAATTTAACATTCCCTGTGGGAGCACCTTCCATTGTTATCTCTTAGTAAGCTGGGAATTATTATAATATATAGGCACTGTGAAATTTTCTCTGTCTTTTCTTGTAAAGGTATAGTAAAAAACAATCTTTTAAATCAATAACTATAAGAGGCCATCCTTTAGGCAATAGGGAAGGCAAAGGAATTCCAAATTTTAGAGGACCCATTGGTTAAATCACCAAAAAATTTAACCCTCTTAGATCTGTCACTATTCTCTGTTTTCCAGATTTTTTTAACAACAAATGCAGGAGAATTCTAAGCACTGGTTGATTCTTCAATGTGGTGAGCATATAGTTGCTCTTGTACCAGCTGATCTAAAGTCTGCAGTTTCTTTTCTGATAAGGGCCATTGTTTAACCCATATTGGTTGGTTAGTTAGTTAACCATTTTAAAGGTAGAGCCATTGGTACCTCTGCAGGTTTGCTAGTTGTTTTGTGTTTTTGTACAGCCTGGATAGTTGGTGACTGTTTTTTTATAGTCCCTATTAATATCCTTCCCAGAAATATGAGTTGGTTTAGGTTTCATTTCTGAGACTGGAGGAATGTTAATCTGGGTATTCCATTGCTGCAACAGATCATGACCCCATAGATTCGCTGCTACATTAGCCACATATGGCCTCAGCCTTCCTCTCTGTCCTTCTGGTCTTATACATTCAACACATCTCATGCTTTGTTTTACTTGAGATAGGGTTTCAATTCCTAGGAATTGAACATCTGCCTCCTGAAGAGACCAATTCAGATGTTAAGATTCTGGAGTAATAATAACATGGGTACATCCATACCTGTGTCCAGTAATCTTTCAATTCCAGTGTTATTTATTCATACTCTCAGCTTTGTTCTTTGACCATTTATAGAAGTCTGGCAAAACATTTGTTTCCTATTTTCTCTTGGAATTTTTTATTCATCTTCCATGTTTATTCTATCACCCAGAGCAGTATTTTTTTTAAACAGGAACTGGGTTTTAAATTTTTTCCTGGGAAGACATGTCCTCCACAGTAACTGGGAATGACTGGACCACATTTAACCTGGGGTCCTGTGAGAGGCCCCCTCCCACAGGAGTTACATAATGGTAATAGGTTACCTTGCTTTTCTCTTGTTGATCTACATTCATTGGTCCAATGTTGGCCTTTGCCACATCTTCTANATTCTGTATCATCTGGTATAAATTCAGTGGTTTCAATATGCAAAACAACTCTTTGTGCATATTGTATATCAGTAACTATATTCTTTAAAATCCCTTAGTACCATAAGAATACCATTTAATTCTGACTTTTGTTCAGAACTTTAAGGGATTTTTTCCACTTTTCTTTCTAGTTTGTAACCTGCCTTTCCTGATTTATTTGCATTAGTATAGAATAGGGCTCCAGTTTTTGGTGTGCCACAATGCAGGGAAGGAACCAATTAGCTGTCTTTATAAGGTTAATTCTATCATGTTTGAGATAGTTGCTATTAATATCTCCCCAAAAATTAGTATAAGTTTTTTGCCAGGTTTATAGTCACCTCATAATTTTTTTTAATTTCATCACTATTAAAAGGCACTATAATCTCTGCTGGGTCTATTTCTGCTAATTGATGAAGTCTCAATTTTCCTTTTATAATCAATTCAGAGACCTTTCCCACATAAGATTATAATTTTTTACTCAGTTTATGTGGTACTATGATCCATTTTAAGATAATACCTTCCCTCAGCATTAAATTCTGTAGGGTAATATGACTAGAATTCATTTAAAATTTGGATCCACGTGATCCACATGTGCCTTCTGCAATTTCCCTTCGGTCAAAGTCAATTCTCTCTCAACTTCAGCTGCTAATTCCCTGGGAATGTTTAAATCTTTGTCACCATCTAAGGTTTTGTTTAAATGAATTTTTATATCAGGTGTTATCCTAGAAGTGGGCTGTCAATTGGAAATGTCTCCTAGCAATCTTTGAAAGTCATTAAGCGTCCACAATCAATCTCTTCTAATTTGCATGTTTTATGTGCTAATTTTCTGTAAACTTATTTTATAACCTAGATAATTGATAGAATCTCCTGTTTGTATTTTTTCAGGAGCATTTTTTAATTCCTAATTAGGCAAAACTTTCTTTACTTCTTCAAACATTTTTTTCTAAAGAATATACATTTGAATCACATAGCAAAATGTCATCCATGTAATGTTAAACTATAGATTTAGGGAATTGCTTATGTATTATATTTGACTTGCAAAGTATTGGCAATTTAACATTCCCTGTGGGAGCACCTTCCATTGTTATCTCTTAGTAAGCTGGGAATTATTATAATATATAGGCACTGTGAAATTTTCTCTGTCTTTTCTTGTAAAGGTATAGTAAAAAACAATCTTTTAAATCAATAACTATAAGAGGCCATCCTTTAGGCAATAGGGAAGGCAAAGGAATTCCAAATTTTAGAGGACCCATTGGTTAAATCACCAAAAAATTTAACCCTCTTAGATCTGTCACTATTCTCTGTTTTCCAGATTTTTTTAACAACAAATGCAGGAGAATTCTAAGCACTGGTTGATTCTTCAATGTGGTGAGCATATAGTTGCTCTTGTACCAGCTGATCTAAAGTCTGCAGTTTCTTTTCTGATAAGGGCCATTGTTTAACCCATATTGGTTGGTTAGTTAGTTAACCATTTTAAAGGTAGAGCCATTGGTACCTCTGCAGGTTTGCTAGTTGTTTTGTGTTTTTGTACAGCCTGGATAGTTGGTGACTGTTTTTTTATAGTCCCTATTAATATCCTTCCCAGAAATATGAGTTGGTTTAGGTTTCATTTCTGAGACTGGAGGAATGTTAATCTGGGTATTCCATTGCTGCAACAGATCATGACCCCATAGATTCGCTGCTACATTAGCCACATATGGCCTCAGCCTTCCTCTCTGTCCTTCTGGTCTTATACATTCAACACATCTCATGATTTGTTTTACTTGAGATAGGGTTTCAATTCCTAGGAATTGAACATCTGCCTCCTGAAGAGACCAATTCAGATGTTAAGATTCTGGAGTAATAATAACATGGGTACATCCATACCTGTGTCCAGTAATCTTTCAATTCCAGTGTTATTTATTCATACTCTCAGCTTTGTTCTTTGACCATTTATAGAAGTCTGGCAAAACATTTGTTTCCTATTTTCTCTTGGAATTTTTTATTCATCTTCCATGTTTATTCTATCACCCAGAGCAGTATTTTTTTTAAACAGGAACTGGGTTTTAAATTTTTTCCTGGGAAGACATGTCCTCCACAGTAACTGGGAATGACTGGACCACATTTAACCTGGGGTCCTGTGAGAGGCCCCCTCCCACAGGAGTTACATAATGGTAATAGGTTACCTTGCTTTTCTCTTGTTGATCTACATTCATTGGTCCAATGTTGGCCTTTGCCACATCTTCTAGATTTAGAAAAAAGGGAGAGGTTTTAGGTGGGCAGAATATTAAGGAACCCAGAGCTTGTAGGCAGTCATAAGCCATGAGGTTACTGGCTGGATCTCAGACTAGGCATTCATGGATCTGAATTAGAAAGTAAGCTGGAGCAATCTGTGCTCCCAGAATTGGAGTTAAGCCTGATCAGAGCAGGCATGGCAGAAACCAGACAAGCCTTGGAGGCATTTTGACAAAAAAGTTATGGGTGAAAGTCAGCTATGTGGATGTGCCGGCTGAAAATTGCCAAGTCACTGAGTGGTGGGCCAGCCAAACGGTGCACAACTGCATGCCAGAGGGGTAGTTCAGCTGTGTGGGGTGGGAAAAACCTGCAGACTTTCTGAAAAAAGGCCTGATAATGGCATGGACTCTGACTACCTGGGCACCAAACTGTTGCCATACAAAAGAGTTTCACACTAGCCCAGAATGGAGTATAACAAAGGTTTACTTATTAGGGGATAAACTCACAGAAAGAGTAGTAACCCACGGTCCTCTTCAAGCTCTAGGAACTGGAATGAAATCCAGCAGCCAAGGGACCCAGCACATTCTTTATATCTATATTTATCGTACATGAGACCATTCCAAAGGGGGCCAGTATCTTAAAGGCTATTGGATGAAGCAGCTCCCACAGCAGGATACTAAACAACAAGACCAGAAAAGAACTTCCCTCAGCATATTTGAACCAAACCACTAAATAAACAGAACAAAGAAGTCACATATAAATGAGGTACATTGGAATGAAAGTAGACTTCTCAAATAAAACTTAAAGTCCAGGGAGGGCCTGCAAAGATATGTTTCAAGTTCAGGGAGACAATAATGGCTAACCCATACTAGAAGCCAGATCTACCCAGCAAAGCTACATGGCATAATTGAAACAAACACTTTCTGTGAAAAAATAGGCTAAAGGAATTTATGGTCAGCTCTACAGAAAATACTCATGCTTGAAGGTATTATCTGGACTAAAGAGGAAGGCAAATCCATCCACAAGGCCAGAAAAAAGAAGAATAAACCATGTTATAATGACTCTTCAGCAAGAGAGCAAGAGGGAAGAACCAAACACCACATAATTGACAAAATGGCCAAAATCAGTCACACCTTTTACCAGCTGCTCTGAATATTAATGGCAGAAATCAGTCACACTGTTTACCAGTTGCTCTGAATATCAATGGCAGGAATCAGTTCACACCTTTCACCAGCTGCTCTGAATATCAATGGCAGGAATCAGTTCACACCTTTCACCAGCTGCTCTGA